>JAWWLR010000165.1:9967005-9977606 GCA_035041075.1 Acraspis erinacei | reverse complement strand
CTGGGAAGTGGTTTTATTCTGTCCCGTCGCGTGTCTCTAAATATATTCGGTTTTGGCTTCGGCGAGACCCCGTGAAGTTTTACAACTATTTGTAGGTTAACTCAGAAACTTTATTACAATACATAAAAGATTAAAAATATGAATTTTTTTTCATTATTCATTTCAAAGACGCTAAAATTGTATGTGATGAAAAATTCTTGCTAAGAAATGAAAATGACAAATATTGAAAAATACACAAAAAGTAATGCAGGAACTCAACAATTTACGAAATTTCAAAGTACCGAAGAAAGAAGACTACCGAAAAATTTAGTAACAAAATTTAAATATTCTGAAAGTAAAACCTAATGAAACTATAAAAATTCAAAGATTGTAAATTTCCAAAAAGAGAGTTGATTCTTTATATACCGGGAGAAAGCACAAATATACACCGGGACAATTGGGAGAACGCCGGAACCGAAAATTTAAAAAATAGTGGCCACCCTGTTGATAACTATCAAATGGATAAAAATCAGAAACATGAATTCCATTACTGAATTCTAAATAATATTCAAGTTTGTTTAACCATGTTCCCAACTTTCTGCTGCATACAGAACTGTAGATAGATAATGCAATAAACATTCGTCGGAGGGCAAATATGTTTACATGGTTTTTATTCCCCTGGAATGACCTAATGAAGTGCAGAAAATAAAATAAAAATATGTTTAATGGAAAAGCATTAATCGTGAGTAATTAAAAAATTGATGAATTGCGAATATCTCGAGAACACGCAATCCCAGTGAGGAACGGACCGTCGATTCTATTTCGAAACGACATAGTTTTTTTGCGTCGAAAAAGGTCGAAACTTTCGTCGATTCGACGATTATTTGTCACCGAAATCGACGTCGTATCGCGATCGATATAATTGTCATATTAACGTCGAAATGGATGTCATATTCGCGTCCTTATTATTGTCAGGGTCACCAGACATCCTATCACCACTTTCTCATAAAAAATATAAAAGCAAACTAGCAGACGATAAAACACGCGGCGAAACGGAGGTTGACAGACGTTGCTACGGTGCAGTGTCACAGTTATGCACATTGCACATTTGGACGTCGTAGTGGAATTGAGTGGGCACTTAGAATTTTGAAATGATGAATTTGGCAATCTTCCAGCAGTTCGAAAAACCTTATATTTATGTTCACTAATTATGCATATTTATTTTATATGATAGAACTATCAGCATTATTCGAGAATGAATTATGAAATGCTGTCACAATGTGTTTTTTAACATAGATTGCATCACGAAAATGAAGTAACGGACATCGTAACATTTCCATTAAAAACAAACAAAGTCGAGATGAAGTCGTTTCGACATCGAGTTTCTTATGCTGCAAATTCGGAAAATATTTGTCAGGATGCACAATAGAGCATAATAGAGCATAATAATTTGATACAAGTGGAGGTGTGGTTTTAATGCTTCCCGACTTGATGTGCGTTGTTGGAAATGATTTGATCCATCCAGTGGCTAGGTGGAAGTCGTGGATGGAAGTATTGCAGCAGTGGCAAGCCTGTTCGTGAGGAAATGAAGGTCGCTTCTTCCTGGCGGCGCCGAAGAGGGTTTGCTCAGACTGATCGTGCGTAGAATGTAGCTCGGATAGACAAACTGCGGTTGTTTTGATGGAGGAACTCGTCCAGTCGACTCATTGTTTTTTGCTCGGCTTTCCTACTCGGCCGGGCTGATGGATGCGCGTGGTGCCTTGTGACGAGAGAATGTATCACCACGCCTGAAGTCCGTCCATGAACGGTGAAGCTGCGCTGGCTGGTCGGAAACGGCGCAGGTCGAATATTCTGGTGTTGCGGCAATGTGAAGCCGGTTCCAGAGGAACAGAGGCTTGTCTTCTCTAGGCTGCCGATTGCTCTCAGACGAGATGTGTGGAGAGCCTTCTCGTACCGGGTCGTAGAGGCTACTCGACACAATTGCTGCAGTATTGGGTACGGGAGATCTGAGGGACCAAAGCGACTGTTCGCCTTCCGGTAGTTGGTTCGATAGAGGAGGAGGGCCGGTTGTCCTCAAAGCTGAGGGTGGCCTGGAAGGAGTCGCGGAGATCGGCTAGGCGGCGGCGAACGTTGAACAGGGTGGGACCGGGGATTTCCGTGCTCAGGCAAATGAGTCTAGGAAGCTACTTTTGGAATGAAAAGGAAGGCAGAACGTGATGGCAGTGCTGCGAAAGCGTACCGGCCAAGGAGTAGATAAAGAGTTCGGCGGAGCTGCAGAGAACTTACCGATCTGAAGAGTGATAGAATGAGTTCGGCAGAGCCGCATGGATAGATTACCGTCCTGAAAGAAGTGTAAGGTTGCGGCGGAGCTGCAAGGACAGCTTAACGGCCCGATGGAAGGGATCGAGAGAGTGTAGTGGAATTTCGAGATCGTACCGGCCTCAGAGAGAGAGAGAGAGAGACGTTTCTGGCGGAGCTACTAGTGAGCTGACTAACCACTTTGAAGGAGTGAAGGAGAGTAAAAGTAAAATAGAAATTAATTTAATTCTCTCTCTTTGCTTACAAAAAAAGGTACATAAGTGCCAAAGACGATAAAGGGACTGAGGCTACCCGATTGATCGTCGGAGCGAGAGTGTCGTCTGTGACGCGCGCACCGGTATTTAAGTGCGTCGCAGGAGAGCTCGAGTGGAAAAGGAGTCAGACGCCTAGCGGATTGGCCCGGTCATCTCTACCAATGAAGTCGCGCATGTAGGGGCGTAGCTACCACCTTCTGGGCCTCCTTCTCACGTCGAAATGCTTCGCGTGACGCTTGAGAAAATTAAGCTTCTAAAATTCCTTATTTTTCGATGTTGCCGAAAATATTTATATAAATAGGGATAATAATAATGTTAAACGTAACTACCGAAAATAAAATTACGGAATAAAATTAGAATAAAAGTAGAAGGTAGAATAGAAATTAGAATGGAGAATAAAATAAAATTATAGATAATAGGAAGAGAGCGAGAGAGGGGGGGAGATAGGTGAAAGTGTGTACGTGCTTCCAATGTCTGTCGTTAACCACGGGACTGGCGCATGATGGAAAATTTTCCACAAGCAGCTGCACCAGGTGTGGCATATTGCTCTCTTCCCTTTCGCCCCCATTGCTATGACTCATGGGGGAAGTGAGTTCGTGAAAACACCATTAGGAAGAAATTAACGAAGAAGGATTGCCCGGCTCAGGTTTAGTTAATAAACAAGAGCGGGGAATTTGGCACGGTAAATTGCTTTCCAATGATTCTCAAATATGGGGCTTAGTGGCCTACAACAAATTGTGGTCGAAATCGACTTAAATTTCCACTATGATTTCGACTCGAATATGGTACGATAGTGATGATGTTTCAAAGTCGGATTGAAGATCCATTCCTAACTGGCATCTGCCGCAGACGTACCACACATATTCGGAATCAGGAGGTCATTCTGCTTAAGAATCTTTTAAAATATTTTGGCCAAATATAAGATCCGACCGAACAGGGTATGGGGTCTGGACTAGGTAGGGCGCAATAGAGTTCATACACTAATAGAAAAAGGTAGCTGAGAGGCGCAGGTAGGCCGGGGTACCTTCAGATCGTCTTGTACCCTCAATGTGATACCAGGGAATTTTGTCTGATGCATTAAAAATATTGAAAACTTGATTTCAATTGGTTAAAATGAATTTCTATAAATCTGAAATTCTCATCAGGGTTATAAACTTATTTTTAAATGAATTTGCTCTTTTCATGCGAAGTAAGGCAAAGTAATTTTGAATTGAATTAAGTTGCAAAAAATATTGCATACAGTCGATGTGCTTGGCATTTTAAGAAAAATGTAATCCTATGTTTTTCGTTCCAGATTTGAGTCTACAATCCGATCCTTTACGCAACAACGATCTTGTTCCTGGTTTTTCTAGAGGTGAAACTTCTTCTTCTGGCAGACGTTCTCCAGATACAACTCTTTCTCTAGGCAATCCGCATTATTCTTCCACATCTCCTCCTGCTGCCAAGCGTTCTCGTCTTCCCGGCAGTTCGCGTGGCAGACCTTCTGACAGACCATCCTCTGAAAGACTTTCTCCAGATACGACTCTTTCTCTTGCCGTTCCTGATTCTACTGCCATTTCCAGGTCCAGGTCGCCTACTGCCAGGCGTCGTCATCCATCCGCCTTTGGATATCCACTGGAAGAACTTCGATTTCTTCGATTTATTTCCTACAGAAATCCGGACTGGTGTTTTGAACTTGCAAAATACACTTTTGATCCCAGTACACTATTTTCATTTATACCAACGCGTGGGAAGTATAGACGCGTACCAGCCGAAGAACAGCTTGTTTTATCAAAGTGCCAAGGTAGCATCTTTGGATTTTTGAGAAAATCGCAAGAAGGAACACCCGATTCTTATAGATTATACCAACAGACCAACAGGGGATACGAGCCAGTCAAAATAGACAGAGGCTTAATTATTCCACTTACCGCGGCAGAAATCCAGGCTTGTCCATTGGAAAACGAGATCTCTATCATGAAGAATTTTTACATTATTCACACGGAAAATGCGGACAGTACTCGTAGCAAAAGGTCAGCCTCAGATCTTCGAAGTTAAAATTAGGAACATGGATAGCTGCATCCTGCGCTTTTAATGTCCCTCTGGTTCAAGATTGATTGAGTTTAATTAACACATTTGCATTTTCTATTTCCTTGAGCTTCATTCTACTATGTAAAAAAATCCAGATTTTGCCAACTACCTTGAACTGTATTATATTTAATTTTCTTCTTAATAATTTCTGTACTTTGCACCGTGACTGATTAATTGCAAAATAGACATCAATTTTCTCCCTCATCATTTGTTTAATTTTATTCACCCTAAGACATGTATGCGAAAAAATTATTTTTTACGTATTTAAAATGTTTATTTTTTTACCTATTTGAAATATGGGGCACTGACTTTCAAGTGTACATGTGAGGTTCTAATGTCTAAAAACAGCCAAAGACCGATCTATTTAACAGATTTAAATAGGACAGACTCGAAAATATCCTTTATTTAGAGAAATCGAAATACATACAATGTGTCCAAAAACTCTAGAAACACCTAAATAATTGTCCAGATAAGATACTATTGAAATAGATTAAGGTCATTTTGGAATAACTTTCAGAGATAAATCGAATGGTAATCTTCAATTCGACCTCGAACTTGAACGTCAAGGTCATTTCAATGTCAACTTTGCTTTTTTGAATGGAAACCCCTATTGTTGTTAACTGTACTGGAAAGAGCAGTAAATTTCGATTAAAAAAACAGGAGGTATGATATGCTATTTTGCAAAACTTGTGGGTAAATACGTATTTTTAGTATTGTCATTGATTTTAAAAAACCAATAGTAGATTCTTAATCAGCGAACACAAAGAACCCTTATATTGATACACAACTCGTACTTTCGATATAAAATGATTTTCGCACTTTTCAGCTACCATATTGGATCCGCCATCTTGAAATTTCGAAAAATTAATAATAGATTCGTAATCAGCGACACCAAAAACCCCTATATTAATACCAAACTCGTCCGCTATTTTGAAAAATCGCAAAAGGTTCCGCTTTAAACCACCAAAAATGTCAGGCAAAATCACAAATTCAATTTAGCATTTAAGATATAGAAAACACGAAGAAACATCAAAAGTAAAAATAAATATCGAAAATAATATTAAAAATTATAAAAGTAACATTTTGGGAAAGCGAAAAATGGTACGAAAAAATAATTTTAAAAAAGCTTTTCACCCATGAAGTATTTACAAATCTATAATGAATCGTTGCTTGATAGAAGGCGTCGTTTTTCTTTAATTCTCAAAAAATAACATTTAAAAAAATCTAGTTTTTGTACAACGATATATTTTTAAAAATGATTTGAATTAACCATAAATGAGTGGTTAAAGTATTAAAATTGATGGATTAGAGCAGTCAAAGTAACTTATTTAGGAAATCAAAGCTACTGAAGCGCTTTTTAAAATTTCTTTTCTGATATTATTTAAAATTACTGAGTCGGTCTGTGGACGCAAATTATTACATAATATAATTTTTGTTGGTAGAAAATAAACTTTATTGCGGTTCAAATTCATCTTTTTGGTTGAATTCTACTCTCTTCGAATTAAAATAGAAGTATTTTTGGACTTAATTTTGTGGATTGAAACTTTCACCTTTCCTCTCTTCCTCCTTCCTTCTCTTCTCTCCGATATTATCGAAAACTCCATTCTGCTTTTACCTTTAACAACTACTCCTGATACTTCTCTAACGCCTTCCTCGAACACTAAACCGTTTCCCCTAACGACCCTTCGTGCCTACCCTTTCTTCAGCCAACCTTCCCCTTTATACACAAACTTCATGGTTAATCATCTAATTCCACCCTGACTCCACTGGGAATTTATCTTTTTCCTCCAACCCTTGCATATTCATGATCACATAATCTACCACCGATACCCTAAGTTACTCTCATACGTGTATCCTCCTCATTGTACCCTCTTACGTTATGATTCGCCCCCGCCCAGCTTCTATCCTCCATCCAGTGCCTTAGAATATCTCCCTCTTCATTTGTCATCTTATCCTTCGATTTCCTTTCCTTTTGCTGTCCCCTTCCTGGCACAGGCCCCAACCTCCCAATTCTCGCATTTATGTCTCTCCCTCAGTTATGTCTCTCCCTCTCTCTCCTAGAAAATCTTCCAACCTTTCTTTAATCTTTTCCATCCCGTCCGTATTGTACACAGTCAAAAACACTACATCAAATTCTTGAATTTACCTCCAGAAATCCTTATATTTTTTCCTTACCCTGCTATGTTCAAGTACAGCACCTTTACCACTCCTCCAACCTTCTTTACTTCCACCACCCTTCTTCTCAGAAAACAAGTTTCCCTGCACTTCCTTCAGCACTTCCTTCCCCTTGTCCAACAACGACATTTCTTCATATAGTTTTATTTTCTGATACCCTGCCTTCGCCGCACAGTGGGCCAGGAACGAAAAAAAATTGTTCAAAAGTCTAGATTTAATTTGATTTTGACCAAAATTGGTATTTTGATATTATGAAGCTCACTGATAATAAATATGATACGAAAAATTCAAAATTCAAAATGGCAGATTAAAAATGACGGCAAAAAATTTGAAATTTCTATTAACTTAACAAAGATTGCCAATTTGATATTTTTAAGGTTTCTGATCAAGAAATGTTACAAAAAATACTAATTTTATTAAAAAGGGTAATTATAAATTCTAATCGGTGATAACTTTGTTGGTACCTTTCCGATTCTCTTTGTCTTGCATTTTCAGGTTTCTCAAAATCTCTGGGACCTAATTTTTTGAAGAAGTAGATACTTTTTTTAGGATCTTAGCAGCTGATTCATCAACTTCTGGTCTTAGCTTCATAAATATTGCGAAATCAAGTTGATCAGCGCTGTTGATCATCTTCAAACCTTCAGTTTTTCTGAGCTTCGATCTTTCACTTAAGTTTTGAAAATATTTTTCTGGCCGATCAAAACAGCTGTAAGGATATTTGCATTTCAAGCATATGATAAAAGTTTACGTTTAGAACATAATAGCTACAAACCTTTGTCAATAATAATTGGAAAAAGTGCTGAAAATCAACAAAACTCAAGTCTAAGTGAACCGAAACGCGTTTCCAAATACAGAGTTTAAGAAAAATAAATAATTTAGAAAATAATTACAAATTTCTAAAGTAAAATGTGGCTTCTAAATTTTCATTACCAATACCTTTTCTTTTGGGAATCACCAATTGAGCAATAACAATCCATCTTCATCCACATTGCGTTTTTAGACACAATAGTTTTTTTTGTATATTTTAAACTGCTCCATTGTTTTTTAACGTACTTCTAAAAGGTTAAAGTTTTGTTTTTAATTTATTCTTTTCACATTCTAACCCTTCTGCTCAATGTTCTTCTTCAAAATATTTAACAAAATTTCCTTGACCTTTTTTGCGATAAAAATCAAAAAGATGGGCATTTCTTTTTATCTTTTCCATTATTTAAAATTTAAAGTGGAATTGGGCAAAATAGTCAAAAAGAACACCCATTGTCTTCATAATATTTATATCTTTATTGACACTGAGGCTTATTTAAACCGAAGTAGCGAGACACCTGGCCTAATGCAGTTGTGATCAGATAATAGGCAGATTCAAACCTTCCTTTAACCGAAATTCTCCAGGATCCGTGCATTTTTTGTTCCAATAACTTTTCATAATCATTTGACAGAAATACGGAACAAGTATTTAAAATATGTTATTGTTATAAATAATTTTTTAAATTTAGTAAAACAATAATATAAAATATTATTGTACTTCAGAATAAGTTTTTCCAAATAAAAACGAACGGAAAATGGCTGACACTAATTTTAAAACTATAAATAATTCATTTTACAGTGTATGAGTGCAATGATGCATTTACACCGTGCATTATATTTTTTTAAATAAATTAAGGTTTTAGAATCTTTTCCGGCAGTTCCCGGCTCTAATTTTAGTGCCATGTTTGACTCAGAGATCTTTAGAATGCTGCCACGACCTTACTTTCTTTGGCAAATCGACTTTTGTCCAGCTTCTCGTGGCTTCTGGCCTACTGTGCGCCACTCTCCCTTCACTTTTCTCCATCCTAACCCTGTCGTTTAGCATTCCCTGCACGTCCATTTTCTTCATTATCAAATTGTGATCGATGAAGTTTTTCTTATCAAGATTATCTCATCAATATTATATCTCCTAGCTTCCTTCTCTCTTTTCCCCATTCTCAACTTTAACGCCCTTGATCTTTTCTAATCCGCTCTCTCCTTCTTTTCATACCTATCTCTTCCACTTTCTCTTCCATCATATTCTCTAAGCTTGCTTTCTACCTATGGAGATTGCTAGGAGAGGGACAGAGGAGGCAGCCGCACACGCCGGAATCTCTACCGGAACGAAGCGAAAGCTGATGAATTCTCCGGGCGCCGGCAATGGCGCGGACGTAGCGACTTTAAGGCCCCGCGGGCAAGGCGGGGAGTTGAAACAGTCCCGAATGACGGGCTTGCTGGGTCCGGCTACCAGTGAACTATAGCGTCGCACTACATTCACAGGGTGGATAACGTAGCGAGAGAACTCCACAAAACGAGGCATCCTCAAAAGCAACGGATTCTTACGACCCTGGAACAGTCGTTTTCGCCGTGGATCCCGAGTGCCCTCGATTCCGCATCGACTGTCCAACACGCTCCACTGTCCTGGTATCAGCAATCCGAGTGAACCTGGCTCGAAAGCAGGGCCAGCCGGTACTGGCGCTACTATCTCTTCGATGTCACGATCGAGTTCCTCCTCTTCACGGCGCGCGTTCGAGAATAGCTACGCGTCGGGCCTCGATTCTTCTTTCTCTCTGCTTGGCAGGAAGTGCCGCTTCCTCGGCCTGTCTAAGTCGGTGATTAGGGCGAGATGCCTTGTCGGTCCCTGTCATTAAAGGATTTTCGACGCTGGCCGAAAACGCGTACACGCGGAGGATACGTACCCTATTAAGCCGCGACGGTGAAATGAGGACGACGATGTACGGCCCACTTTCTAATTTCTTTCAATGGCAACGTGACGACCTATTCAGGCCGACTACGTCACTATGGAAAGGAATTGAACTGATTGAGCGAGAACAACCTTTTGGCCGAAGCTCCCTAATCAGCGAAAGGCAGCGTAAATCGTCGCTTAGGGCACTTTCAGGAGGGACACTCCTAGCACCAACTCCGTCACAGTCACAGAAACGAAACAAGAACGACCGACACTATTTACTGAACCGACACTGGAGAGTAACGATACACGGAAACAACGAAATAGAACTCCACGTATTAATCAAATTAATTGAAAGGCACAAGGCGGAAGGAACAGTCGAAGATCTTGATGAAGACAGAAAGCGAGGTGATCACGATGCTGAATTCCGAGGGTTAACGAAGGATAGGATACTGGATATCACTTATACTCCTAGGGGTATCAAACACAAGAGGCAATAAGTGCGAGAGACTGAATTTATTTTACTAACACTCAGCTTAAAATTTATCTCCAAAAACCCTTCTACCCCGACTTTATTGACTTTGATATTTATAACTAACTTACACTCTAAATTTACGAACAAAACATTTTCTTACATACATAACTACTTCTCGTTTAAACTTCGGATGCTAATAGGTGAATTTATTGTTTTATTAGGGCCGTATTAACCAGGGGGGGGGAAGGGCCATATTGGAAAGAAAAAATATTCCTTCTAACTATTTTTTACCTTACTTTAAGAGAGAGAAAAAGGAAAACGCGAAATCTCCGTAGAATGGCGGTTCGCTCTATTAAAGAAAACAAACACGAGTTACCGACTTTGTATTTCTTTATAATATTTGTCCAAAATCCTTTACTTATTCTTCTTTTTAAATTTCCATACCGCCTCGTAACACGGAGTGTCGCTTGAGCTCCGCTGCTTCCGCCAGTGCTCCCGAGAACAATAAAGAAAGGGGAAGAGAAAGAGAGAGAAGATGAAGAAGGAAGAAAGGATGGCGCGCATGGGAGTGAGTGAGAGAGGCACTGGCTAGAGTCTCAACAATCCTTAATTTGTCACGTAGGACCTTCACTCAAAATTTCCTCGT
>JAWWLR010000165.1:9873031-9886293 GCA_035041075.1 Acraspis erinacei | reverse complement strand
CATTCTCATGCGTAACCACGCACCACATATGTAGATATATTCTAACCTCTTTGTGAGCATGAAGCTGGTACGTAACAGACAGTTGGTGGCAGCGGTGGGATTTTGAATCCTGTCTTTGTTTGCCAGTTTTGCGGGATATTGAATACTGCCGTTGTTTTCTAGTAATGTTGGCAGTGATTTTTCAAAATTTTGTACTTAGCGTTGGGGCGTTTGATCTGTTTTTCCTCTAGGTCGGTGCTTTGATAATTAGTGAAAATTACTCGGTACCTAAGTAAACAAAAAAAAATGGTACCACTCAATGCTGAGTATATAGCTGAGGTTAAATAATAACCAAAATAATTATTTTTGTATTTAGTTATGAAATAAATTCAGAGATAATTGTTCGGTTCTTATAACCACTCAGAATCAACTAAATTAATCTGAAATGCAGGGAGACTAGACAAGCCTCACGGCCAGTCGAAACCTTCCCTAAGGTTCAGGTGGCAAGCCTTTGGGCCAGCGCCTGAGTGTTTTCAGGCGATTCATTTGATTGTGAGCTGAGTAAAGAAAAATTTAATTCAGGTTTATGTATAACTGAAGGAACCCTCTGTTATGGTTAGAATAACTTTATTAAATTAAAATAAATAATCAAAAATGCAAGGAGAATAGACAAGCCTCACGGCCAGTCGAAACCTCCCCTAAGGTCCAGGTGGCAAGCCTATGGGCCAGCGCCTGAACGATTTGCGATTATTAATTTTCGCTTAATATTTAAAGAAGGGACATCATTCAGCTAGAAATCAACCTAAAGACGCTAGAATAATTATTTTGTGATGCTGGGAGTCTAGACAAGCCTGACGGCCAGTCGAAACCTCCCCTAAGGTTCAGATGGCAAGCCTATGGGCCAGCGTCTGAACGTTCCCAGAATAATTGCTTCAGCTGTTAAAATTATCTTGAAGTAAATGAAAATAAGTAAATAAAGAAAAAAAAAGGGGGGGATATTTGACTGTGTTCATGAATTATTCAACATGTCAGACGTTAAATTGAAAAAAAAGCTTAAACCTAGAGGAGGGAAGCAAATCAAAGAACGTCAAGAACATCTGAGACAGCAGTTACTAGCAGATGATTTTCTGTGGAATAAAATAATTGTGCACGAAGTTAAGCAAGTTATTCAACCGTCCGGGGAAACTGTAAACATCCCGATAAACATTCGATTTGTAGATCCCCCGCCTCAAAGAGAAGAGGATATCTTTACGGAAATCGAGGGTCCTAACGAATTTAATTGCTTATTTAATACCCTGCTCAACAACGCCCAGCAAAAGTTGGATAGAAAAATAATTCATAAACGCAAGTCTGAAACGGAAAGCATCGTTCCTTCCACTGATAGCGGAATTAAACTAAATATTGAGACCACTCCAGTCTTCTCCGAGGATGAAGTGGAATTAGTCTATTCCGTCCCCGATAATACAATAGCCCTCGAAGAAGAGATTTTTAGGGAAATTGCTGAAAGGGACTTAAAAGAGTATTCGAAACCTCTTTCGGAATTAGATCAATATTGAGTAGAGGGAACAGACTGTTTTGAATTATATAGACCGAACTTCCGGAATAAAACACGATCCTGAGTCAGATTAAAATGCACTAATGCCTCCTTACGTGTCCGACCTTCGGATAGGGTATGAAAATCGGACTCCTACCGGGATGAGCTTATTTTCTCCATTATTTTGGAATGGTAATATAGGATTAGCCTTTTGCATAAGTACCGGATTAAACTTTGTCTCGGAGGATGTGCTGTTAGTAGGTTACAACCGACATGCCTCTATCGAACAGACAGTGTTAGATTATAACTTCCAAACTATAGGAACGGTGCAGATCTCGGTGTTCGGTACGACCTTATCTTTCGAGGTTATCTCTTCAGTTACCCCATTAGGACACCCCAGAGTAAGCGGCATATTAGGACGAGTTGCCTTGGAATCTCTTGGATTGTAAGGTAGAATTAAAAAAAAAAATTTGATTTACCTTTGGAAGAGGCTTTACAACTGCGACGAACGGCGCACGATCAGGAAATTCGAAACCTTAATGCGCCCTCCGTAACCGGTTGGACTGACTCGAATATCGAACCAGTTATAGCCCCATTCGAAACGAGCAACGAATTGGACATAGAGATAATATCGTTAGACTAAACATTCATGATAGTGGCTGATTAACGCCTCGCTTTAAAATCCATTCTACCGACAAGATTATTCCGGGGCGGTGAACACTTCATAAGCAAAGAAGGGACCGTTATTCTGTGAAAGCAATTGAATTCATTGGACCCCAATCGAATTCCAGATAAGAGTGTGAGCAAGAGAGAGGGCTAAAGAGGGATTGAGAGCCACATTTGGGGCTTAGAGGCATCATGCCCAGTGAGCATATTACGGTTTAAGGACTTTTCACTAGGCAACCTGGAATGGTATCCTCGGGTTGAAATTCACCCTGTGTTGCGAGTAACCAAGAGCTTATTAGCATGACTATGCGCTAAATGTTACTATCTATTATTGTTGTCAAAGATATATGTATATGTATATATTGTGTCTCATGAAATTTAAAACTGAAAAAAAAACAAAAAAAAAACACTTTGTTATTTCAGCGATTTCTCGCTCAGGGGAAAAAAAGTATAGGACCTTGAATGGGTTTGCCTTGTTACGAATCGGTGTTGCAGGGACCTCCCATCTTATAGATGAAAACATTCCGGGTCGGTGAATTTCTTCCCACGCGAGTAAATAAATCCTGATGACAACATTTAGCTGTTATCATTATTTAATTTCGAATAGGGGCTTGAATAAACAAGGCGAAGAATATTAATCGTGTTGGTGGAATCCACCCTACAATTGCAAAATGACAGATTCGGACGATGACCGTAACCAGAGCAACGGTGAACAAACAAACCCTCATATGAATAATAACAATACGATCGGCGGATTACCGTCCAATATAGCGCCGACAAACACGCGCCTTTTTCCTGCAATGGATATGAGTGCTGCAATGGCTACGGCCTTGGAGGGCATGACCCTACAGCAGTCAACCTATCATATACCCACTTTTGATGGAAAGTCACCACCGTTGAAGGAGTTCCTTCAGGACGTGGCTAATGGATCAGTTTATGTCTCTGATTCGACCGAACCTGCGTTTATAAAAATAGTGTTAAGCAAATTAAAGGGAGTTGCGCGTGAAAGTGTCCGCGACAAACAATTTAATCGATTAACGGAGTTAGTAGCTCATCTGAAAAAACGGTTTGCCCCAACGAAGAAGTACCAATGGTATTTCGAGGCCATAGTCAACCTTCGGATGAAACAAACGGAAAGCGTAAGCGATTATTATGACCGTACCTTAGGTCTTCTCAGTGGGGCGAAACACTCACTGGAAGAAAAGTACACCGCCGGAGATGACAACACGGCTATGATGATGAAGCCGGTAACGGACTGTGCTCGGGATGCCTACATACGAGGACTTCCCTCGGAGATGTCCATCTTTGTCGACACCCGAAACCCGAAGGACATTCATGAGGCGTATGAGCATGCACTACATGTGGAGGAGCGCCAAAGGTATGCGGAGAGGGCGAGGGCAGTATCAGCTTCAACGTACCATGTTTCAAGGCAGGATAAGATCTCGGGAAGGTCAAGGTCCCCCAGTCCTTACACTAAACAAATGGAGGAGCTCGATGATGCCCGGACTCCCGAGAAGCCAGCGCTGAAGCCTATATTATCCGCTACCAGGATTCAGTATGCACCGGGTCATTATCCACACTATCCTAATCCAACACAAATGTATCAGCATCCGTATCCCGCTCAATATCCCTATCCCCCAGGATACCCTTAAAACTACGGTTATCCTTTTTCACTGCAATATCCACCTCATGTACCTCAGGTACAAGAAACAAACATGAACCATCAATGGCAGGAACCACCCAATCCAGGTGGATCAAGGCCTGTCTCTCCAAAACCAGCATCTTTAAACTACTCAGCGGCTCATCGTTCGGACGCCACGGTGAGCCCCCGACTAAGAGAGCGAGCCAAAACGGTCAGGATCTTGGAGGACCTAAAAGAATCTTCCGAGCAGGGTACCAAAAAGAAGACTCCCCCGTCGTTCGATTAAGAGCTTCAGAATTCCGAAAAGAAACGTCTTCACTATTGGTAGACCCAGGATCTGATGTAAATTTATTGAAGCTGCTGGCATTAAAACCAGACATAACCGTAGGGGATGACCCCATCTATGTGTCTGGCATAACGACGGAATTAATGGAGACGTATGGAACAGTAGCGATTATCATACTGGGTGCAAACGTAGAATTCCACGTGGTGCCGAACAATTTTCCTATCTCCGCGGACGGAATTCTTGGTCGGCCATATCTCCGCCAAGAGCAAGCACAGTTGTCATTTAGACATAATACCTTAGTTGTTATCTCAGAACCTATCACCCCAATACCATTTGTGGATCGTGAATCCCAACAAGCGCGCAACCTCTTGAGATCAGAAATAAAACCCTTCTCGCGGATTTTGAAGCTCGAGGGCCGAATAAAGCAACCGGTAGCAATTGATGTACATAACCAGGAATTATCTGAAGGATATCTGCCGCGCGTTGATGCTCCAGATGGTGTTTATATTGGCGAGGGAGTGGTAACGAATCACGATGGGGTATGCTATGCCTACGCATATAATACCAACGAGGAAGATGTAGAGTTCTCCCTACCGCCACAGGAACTCATCCCCTTCGAATATTGTAAATTTCCAGGAGAGGATTCTGAAGATTTAGAATCATGCTGTGAAGGGAGCGATGCCCTTGAGGAACCACCAATTCAAAGAGAGGAACGGGTCCTCCAGAGTCTCCATGTATCCCATCTGAATGGGCCAGAACGAGAGGTTGTCCGAGGGTGGATCCGGGATTACCATGAGGTATTCCACGTGAATGGCGAAGCTCTATCGGTGACGACCAAGGTACAGCACCGGATTCCCACTATAAACGACCTTATCATTTCGAAGAAACAATATCGTCATGCACCCGAGGCTCAAAAGCAGTTGGCGATTCAGATCGAAAGGCAACTCAAGAGTGGTATAATAGTACCATCCAAGTCACCCTATAGCTCACCAGTCATGATTATCCCGAAGAAGGCGGATGCTTCTGGGGAGAAGAAATTTAGAGTAGTGATTGATTATAGGGCACTGAATGCTAAGGTAATAGGAGATGCATATCCATTACCTAACATAACGGACATACTTGATCAATTAGGCAAAGCTCAATACTTTTCAGTATTTGACCTTGCTAGTGGCTATCATCAAATTGAGACTCACCCCGACGATAGGGCAAAAACTGCTTTCTCAACGCCAAGGGGTCATTTTGAATACATGAGAATGCCCATGGGTATCAAAAATGCCCCAGCAACATTCCAGAGGCTCATGGACACCGTCCTCAAGGGAATGCTCGGAATCGAGGCATTCGTATACTTGGACGACATCGTGCTTCACTCCGAAACTCTGGAGGAACATGATAAAAAAGCAAGAAGATTATTTAAAAGGTTGCGAGAAGCTAACTTGAAGCTCCAACCCGATAAATGTGATCTTCTACGCCCTGAAGTCGCTTATTTAGGACACATCATCGGACGCGATGGCGTGAGGCCTAACCCGGTGAAGATAAAAGCAATAAAGGAGTTTCCCCAACCAAAAACGGTACGCGCCATTCGACAGTTCCTTGGATTATCAGGATATTATCGTCGGTTCATTGAGAATTACGCTAAACTCGCGAAACCGCTAGCTGACCTATTAAAGAAGGACTTCAAGTTCAATTGGGGACCTGCACAGAGCGAGAGTTTTGAAAAATTGCGTAACTATCTGTGCGAGGAGCCAATTTTGAAGTACCCTGACTTCACGAGACAATTCAAGCTGACCACAGACGCTTCAGAATTTGCAGTGGGTGCGGTATTAACTCAAGAATATGATAACATGGACATGCCAGTAGCATATTTTTCTAAGATAATGACCAGCGTGGAACAACGATTTGAAACCACAGAGAAGGAGTGCTTGGCCGTACTACACTCAGTCACTAATTTCCGACCATACCTGTACGGAAGGGAGTTTATCCTGGCCTGTGACCACGAGCCGGTCCACTGGATTACGTATGTTGAAAATCCAGGACCACGACTGGTTCGCTGGAGGCACCGACTCAAAGACTACCAATACATCTTTGAGTACAAAAAGGGAAAGCTCAACCGAGGAGTGGAAGCCTTATCGGGGAATCCGGTAGGACTAGAAGACCACCTCCTCCAAAGCAGGCGTAAACAGACTGACGATGAGGTAGTAAAATCACGGGAAAGGTCACCCCTTAACAATAAAGGTAAATTTAAGTGCGCAAGCGTAGGTGCGAAAACCTCTTCCAGTAATCCAACCCAGGACGAGGAAGAGGAGATGACTCAGGGGCAAGGTATCACCCCCATCTTATACCGAGCCTTACCGTTGAAATCAACGCAAAAGAAAAGCAAGGTACAAGAAGGCATCGCAGCTACCGCCCCCATGCCGTCAGTGCTTAGTAAGGTCTCAGGAAAACCTACCTTACTTAAATCTGTTGTCAACCCCCGGCAAAGTATGTCAAGCACCGGGGTTAAGGCAAGTCAGCTTAAAAAGGGTATTCCAGGTCCTCGCCGTACGCGATTACTAGAAATATCTACCGCCGAAGATTCGGATGAAACTTACAAGCCCCCAGCCTATTATAAGAAACTACCCCTCGATCAGAGTGGAATAGGAACTCGACGTCAACGACGAGCACGCGTACCTGATGGGACCAAAACTCCTAACCACAGTCGCGAGAACTCCTCCTCCGATGGGGCCTCATCCGAAGGAGAAGACAGCGATGAATCCAATCCACCTGTTTATCGAAGGGATCATAGTGTCTTTCCGAGTGTCGAGCCTATTATCATAGGTCAAAAGGAGGAATCAGTTCCTAAGAGCGCACCACCCTATTTGCCAAATCCTTGGTTTCCCTCCTTATGCGATAAGCGCACAGAGGTGTATATAGATGGAGCTTGCAACTACAATAGTAAAGGAGAACCTGAAGGAGGCGTAGGTGTGTGGTTCGGGCCAGATCACCCTTGGAACATTTCTAAACCCGCCCGAGGACGACAGACGAACAACGCTGCAGAGATTCAGGCAGCCACGGCAGCTGCGAAAAAGGCCAGTGAAAATGGGATCACAAAATTAAGCATTTTCACTGACTCCAAATTTCTCATCGACAGCTATACCCAGTGGGTACCAATCTGGGAGGCGAATGGATGGAAAACAGCCGATGGTAAACCTGTGGTAAACCGAGCGGAATTCGAAGAGTTGCGTCGAGCTTCAGCACCGTTGGACATAACTTGGAATCATGTCCCAAGCCATCAAGGTATTGAAGGCAATGAAGCAGCGGACCAACTCGCTCGAGCGGGGATAAAGAAACATAATATGTTGCCAATTGACCACCCTGAGAGTAGCACGTTCCAAAAGGACAAGGTGGAGGAATTTACGGGTCCAGTCGCTGTAACTATAGTTGATGTTAGTCCCAACTATACTAGTAGTGCCGAAGATAGTGACGACTACGATGAGAAATCTAACCTCGATATAAAATTCAACGAACCTCGATTGCCACAAATTCGTTCCACCGTGCGAGAATCGATAGAGAAATTCGATCAATCCCTCAAGGATCACCAGTCCTATTTTTGGGACGAAGAAGGTTTGGGTCAACCTTCAGCTATTGATCCCGTGCAATTAGAAATTACTGCAATCTCTGAAGGCGAAGAAGATCAAGATCTTCTGTTACGATTGCAAAACATGGACCCTTGCAAAGGAATCGATGATCCACTTCCCGAGAGAGTAAACAGATTCTTGAAATCATTTCAGGAACATTTGAATCAAAGAACAAACCCGGAGGACGAGGTTCTCCCTCATGCGCATGAGGCTCCATGTCATTCCACATCTGAACTCAAACCACAAAAAGGTATCGTGCGATTTAAAAATGTATCGGAAATGATAGAATCCCCGATCATCGGACAACAACCAGCTCGAAGGTCGCTCTATCAAACTCCCCAGACATTGCCTAGGCCATTCGCAAGGTCTACTCCGGAAATATCTGAAGTGAATGACAAGGTTTCCACAGCTAATAAGATAAAACCTTCAAAGAAGAATTTGATGACAATGTCATTAAGGGATCAAGAACCCGACCATGATGACGCTTCCATGACACGTGCGGAAGTTTCTAGTTTAAGGCGTACCCTTGATATAGACGTGCCTTACATTGATCCTCCGACCCCTCCACTAGAACAAGAAGAAGGCAAAAGGAAGGACCAGGATACAAGTCCGCTGAAAGCACCCCCATTACAAACAGCTCTTTCAGTGCGCCATGAATGGAGTGAGCCGCTTTGTTATCGACGAGATAATTATGCACACTTCATTTCAGAAGACTGCGAGCCTACGAACCCCATTTTTAAGTTGCTTATTGCCACAGAACGCCTTAATCCGCAGGATTTATGGGAGAAAAGAGCTAGGATGGGTCAAATACTAGTTACCCCTTCGGGTAAATATAGAGTGTACTCCATTGTCATCAAGCGAAAACACTTTGATCCTCTGGATTGGAGAGAAGTGAACACTGGTCTGCAGAATCTGAGGATGGCATTGGAACGCGACCGCTGCGAAACATGTCGTATGGCAAACTCCAGTGATTTACTAGGTACCCTAGCACAAAACCAAATGACTGAGTTGCTGTCGGACATATTCCGGGGTGGCCCCCCAACTATTACCTTATGCCACGGTAAGTTAGAAGTACCCCCGGAAGAATCGCGCTTAAAAATAATAGAAGAACATCATAATAGTCTGTTAACCGGACATAAGGGTGTAACAAAGACCTATCGACGTATTCGAGAGCGGTACACGTGGCCGGGCCTACGTAATGATGTAGTTGACTATATTCGCGGATGTCAAAGTTGCCTAGAGAATAAATTAATAAGAGCACGTACTCGAGAACCCATGGTTATTACTGACACCCCTCTGGGAGTGTTTGATAAGGTATCTCTCGATACAGTGGGTAAGCTAGCAACTACACCTAGCGGTAATAGGCATATCCTCACTATGCAGGATAATTTTTCAAAATTATGTGTCGCTGTACCCATACCAAATTTACATACAACAACTATCGCGCACGCAGTAGCTCAAAATCTATTCGCACAATACGGAGCCCCGCGCTGCATTCTTACGGATCGCGGCGGGAGTTTTATAAGCAAATTGATGAGGAAATTGGAGAAAATATTCGGAGTTAAACGATTAACAACATCCGGATATCGGCCTCAAACCAACGGTTCATTGGAGCGCAGTCACATCGTCCTCACAGATTATATAAAACATTATGCCAAGGATTTCGATGACTGGGATCGGTTGTTACCATTCGCTATGTTCGCATACAACACGTCCGTGCACGAAGCCACGAATTTCACTCCATTTGAGCTACTTTACGGACGCGTTGCGCGACTACCTAGCTCATTTCCATCTGCCGACAAGTTGGAAACGTACGGGTCCTATCTCCGCGACTTGATTATTCGACTCCACGAGATTCAAAAGATAGCGGCTAAAAACATTATTCAAGCTAAGGAACGTTCGAAACTGCGTTATGATGAAAAGATTCGTCCCCTAAACGCGGTGGTTGGTGATAGGGTAATCATATTCAAGGACGTGCGTAAAAATAAGTTCGATAAAAGAGCTACTGGAACCTATACAATCGTGGGCTTCACGGAGAATCATAATGTGATCCTTGAGGCCGACGATGGTACAAGATTCACAAAGCACGCTGATAAGCTCTTGACAACATATTGTTAGGAATAAGGTTATGTATTCAAATTACCATTACTATATACTTATATGTACAATTTAGGAACTAAGCGCGGAAGCAATGTACCGCTGTATTTTATCACTCATTTCAGTGATTATGTATATCACTCCGACAAACAACACTTCAGCAGGCTCAAGATACAATCATCTCCAGTTCCAGGCCAGTACTGGCATCTTTTACGAGAACCAGGGGCCCATGAGGCGAAGCATCAGTCATTGGAGGATTAACACTTTCCTGCATGTCAACAGATTTCAGGATTCGTTGACAGAAATCCAGAACCGTTACCAGTCACTGGTAATTTATTGCCCACCTGAATTAAAAGAAGACTGTAAGCAGATCATCCGGGACTACAATATGCAGAACAAATTGGAAATAGCAGAGCGAATCAGAGGGGATATAGATAGAGAGATTCGCGAATTAGCGTATCACTACAAAAAAAACCGACGCTCACACATTCCGAATGGAATGCGTGCACGAAGGGCCACCCCTATGCTGGGATTTATTGGAGGAATCGTGGGACCAGTAGCAGGCTTATTGACCTATGATGACGGACAAGCCATGGAAGCGAAAATCGACCACCTCAATCTAGCTCAAGCGAATTTATCTCATATGATCGGTAGACAAACACACGTCATCCGATCCCAGCTGGAGAATTTGCATCGGGTCAGCGAAGGACACGAACATCGACAGCAGCAGTTACAGAACGAGCTCAATATTCTACTAACACACGTGAATGGAATATCAGCAGTACTCACCAATCTGACCTATTCCTATGCCCTGACCAAGTTATTACATGCTATAGGAAATGGGTTGGACGAGTATGCCCGATCAGGAGATCGGATATTGGAGGTTGTGCAGAAGGCAAGAAAAGGAGAACTACATCCAGCGCTGCTAACATCCGAACAACTAGAACCAGTGTATCGCGACATTCAAGACCATGCACCCAAAGTGGCTTTTCCAGTACCGGGGCCCCATGTAAGCATTGAGGAACTAGCAAGGATAGCAATAGTAACTATTAGCTGCAAGAATGGTACACTTTACGTTGTATTGGACATCCCGCTAATCGATAAAATTGAATACACCGTTTATGAAATGCATCCATTGCCAGTACAACAACCAATTTTAGAAAACAGAACGGGAAGGGCGTATGTAAGACCAAAATTCGCATACCTAATCATGGAGGAACCTGAGCGAACGTACATGCTAATAACGCAGGCTGAGCATGCCCTATGTAGAAGGATGAACAACTACCTTTTATGTCCAGGCATGTTCCCCCTTTATGAGACGGCCACTCATAGAACTTGTGAGGCTCAACTCTTGCTCAATCCATCCGTGGATACATTCCGATTGTGCGACATACAAATATCATTCGATCAACAGCCATACTGGAAGGTCATACCATATCTAAGCGGTTGGATATTTTCAATACCCAATGCAATAGATGCCGAGTTACATTGCTCCACAGAACCTTCTCGTCACATTAATCTCCAAGGCTTGGGATTGATTCAAATTGCACTAGGCTGTAACTTAAAGACATCTCTGGTAACTCTACCGGGATTGGAACCCATTCACGAACAAATTATAACCATATATGAACCACAGGTTCATCTAAACCTTTCCAAATTATCTTCAAAATTACAACAAGTTCAAAGATTCTCACAGATGGCAGGCTTAACTAAAACAACTTCCCAGGAGGATGTAAGTCTGACAGCGTACAAGGAAGGAGACAAAAACTTGGAACAACTGGAACAACAGTTATATGATCTTAGTAGGCAGAGACAAGAACAGGCTAGTCATACCTCGTTAATACACGGTTCCTATGCTGGTATAGGACTACTGTCGCTGCTAATAGTAATTTACCTCTTTCGAGGCGCTTTTATCAACACTTTATCACTCCGACCATGTTGCAGTGTCCGAACGACTACTACAAGGAAGCAATCCTTTTTACAAACAGAATCTAGTGAAACTCGACTTCAAGGACAGCCGGTTGAATTAGCTCCTGCATCTGCTTTGGAAAAGCGTAAGGTTCAGATCAACTTGGAACCATCGAATGTTTTGTCAGACAAGGTTCACGATGATATTTCCGTTAATAAGGATACAATTGCTAAGTATCACTCTTCTAAAGAAATAAACGAAACTTCGTTCGACAAACCACCGTCAGCATCATCAAGGATAAGGATGCCGAAGCAGACACTGCAACCGGTTTAGATCACTGATTCATCCCCTCACTGCCCTGAATTCTCGTAATTGCCAGTACTGTAAATATGTGGACCTCAACACCGAAGTCTTCCTGTTACAGCGTCAGTGTAGTGTGGTGTTATTGCAAAGAGGAATGAAGTTCCATCAAAAGTGCCTCAATGTAGAATCAGTGGTGTGGGTTATGAGTATGATATATGAACCATAAAGGATGAGTTGAGTGTTACTTGATAGCGATCTTTAATCTTAAAAAAAAAAAAAACGGAAACTTAGATTATCAGGTAGCAATAAAGGCTAATTGGTAACTCCTCATTACCCCCAGGGATATTCTTGAAATCACCTACGGTGGAGTCATCTAATTCAAGTCATGTATTCGAGGATTAAATTTAAGCAAAGTCTTGCCATTTATGAAAATCTACGATTCATAGTTTTTTTTAAACAAAATGTTATCGACACTTAACGGTGTTAAGTGTTCCAGCCTATTAATCTCATTAACTTATAATAAATCGGCTTCTCACATTTTTCGAGCAAAAATGTGCAAGAAGTTATCAGTCGCATGTAAAGTATGGATCACCATCCGGATGTCTCACGACTACTCTTGGGCGTTTCAACTCGACAGATGCTTAAAACACCCATGACCTAGCCAGGCTCCAAGGATCCTCAACTTGCGACATCATACATACCATTCTGAAATATCATTCATTCTCCAATTAAACTTAGCCAAAGAGTTACCAATTAGCTTCCTGGAGTAATTAACCCTCCAGCCAATATACTTGCTCGTTATAATAATTTATTACTGGAAATACATTCGAAGGTTTCTTGTGGGTTTTTGGACCCAATTCATTTCGTGAAAAGTTATCTATTGCGTTGAATACTGTGAATGCTCTCCTATCAGCGTAACTGTACTCATATTTTAACTGACATAAAATAAAATAGCCCTAGTCCCACTGGCGGGCATAGATAGTTAACAGCGTATTCAGTATGGTGGGAGGAGCGACGTCGGACACTGGTGACAACCGAGGACGATTGTTGGAATTCCAGGGCGGGTTTGTTACGGTGGGTTCGGTGATAAGGGGCAATTAAAAACATTTTCAATCGCCTGTCCCTGCAACCTACACAAGGATAATATGCATAGCCGTGGCCGACGTGGGTGCACCCACCATGCTAATATACTAACATACCTAAGACTAGGAGGCCAATGTACAGAGATGGAG
>JAWWLR010000165.1:9488875-9500482 GCA_035041075.1 Acraspis erinacei | reverse complement strand
TGATCGTTGTATTCTACCCATATATCTGTCAAAAGTATATACCAAATTTGGTGAAGATCGGTGCAATAATTTTTTAGAGAGACTGTGCACCGACTTCAAAAATGTAGTTTTGAGGAAAACACGTTTAAAGTTTTAGGCATGGAAAAAGTGTAGAATTTTGTTTTTTCACCTACACTGAATCATCGATTCCAGCTCTATAAAGCAGAGTACCTGCTGTAGCTTCGATGTCCAGTGCCTCTTTTTGTTCCTGACAAAAAAATGAACAAAGAACGACCTTGACATAAGTGTAACGCAGCGCGCGACCTTCGCTGCCTGCGTCTAGTGTGCTCCGCTGGAGGTGCGCTGACTTACTGCTCTGAAACTTGGCAAGTTTCGCTCCGATCGACTTAAATTTTTTAGGGAATATTTTTGAGATGTTATACTACAAGAAAATTAAAAAGAAAATCGATTTTTTTAACCCTCCGGACCATACTACATGCTGTCACTTATCTTGGTGGGAACTTTAAACTGGAATAAGAAATGCAATTTGTCGTTTTTATTTGTTTTGTTTATTGACTACTCCGAATGACTGACGAATGCAATAGTATCACTGTAATTTAAATAAGAAATTACAGTTGTTTAGGATAATAAAAGTGATCTCGAACGAAAAAATTGTGCAATTATCATTTTGAAATTCATATAAATTATTGTCTTTTTATTGTAAATATATGTTCTGTTGTAACGTACAATACAAATATGAAAATGGCGCATTACGTACTATATTCGTCAATAATTTGGACTTTTCAAAAAAATCACAAACTGCTTTTTTAATTTAAAATTCCCACCAAGACAAGTGAAAGCATGCAGATGCGACCATTCCAACAGCCCTAATATATTTTTTATAGAAGAACTTTGAACCCAAAGGTTTGAGGTAATTTTTTATACATATATATTTTTGTTACCCTTAATTGGACTGATTGTAATTAATTTAAAGATGGTAAATTGCCTGAAGAAGTCTCACAGAATTGCTGAAACGTCGTTTTTTGTATTATGAAGACTATTCAATTTTGACTTATGATTTTATTAATCGTGAGTTTTATTTAAAAAATGGATTGTTAGACCGATAAAGAAGGAATATATATTTTCCTGTTTTTATACCCAGAATATTCCGTCAACCTAGTCGCCCTGATCATCTCTTGCTTTTAGAGGTGCAGAGCTTTCACTGATTCATAGCTTAAAAAGCATAATTGCGTGTCAACGAAATACCGCGAAACATTCAGGGAAAGTGCAGTCGTCCTCGTGTCCTCAAGGCGGACGAGACATTTGCCGGACCGTCGTTCTGAGCCCATCCCAGACTCCAACTCGCGAACGTGAGACACGGTTACAACTGAAACGTTACCGTGATTTCGCCAGGAGCGGTTGCCATTTTCTGGAATGCGTCCGCTCCCGGACAAAAATTTAACTATAAATATTAGGGTGGCCCAAAGAATGAACCATAACTTCTACAAAAGTTATCCTAATGATTTTTTTTATGGAAGTTTCGAAAACATTTTTTTTTCATCAGACTTATGCTAAGGGAAATGCTTTTTCATTAAAAAATTATTGAAGTTTCATTTTTAAATTTTAAACCTTTTTTAGTTTTTTCCAAAGTGCGGTCGCTAAGTTTGGCCCAAAATTATATATTTTTTTAAATCTGGACTTTTTCTCTTTAAAGTGACTCAGTGTTAAAAATGGGGCGAAAGAAATTGATGCAAATATATATTTTCATGCACCTGGCTTCTGCGTCGTAGTACAGCTAGGCGCGATGATCACGACGAACCGTCCATAGTACTTCTTAAAATCCTTTTTTCATTTATTAGCCAAAAATTTCGTTTTGATACAAATGAAAGTCCTCTTGGCCTTTAATTCAAGGGTAAATTTAATTTGTGTCAAGAATAGTTTATGGTGATTTGAGTGCGCGGATTAGGTAATTTATGATGAATGTGAAGTAAAGCCGCAGTAAACCTGACAGCTCTCCTTACTGTTGCTAACGGAAACTTTCCGGTGGGCCACCGTCGTGAGTCCGTTTTCTTTCAGCGGAATGAGTGGTGTAAATAATCTGATATTACCCATTCGTCTTTAAAGGTGGATCTTTTATATCCGTGCCAAAACGGTTTCACTTAATAATTTTCCAAAAAGGGAAAGGAGGCCGCTGCTACACCCATCTAAAACAAGTTATGCAACCGACACCCAAGTTTGGTGATCCCTATCAGTCCCAATCCCCTTTAAACAGTTGCGGTGAGCAGGAAAAATCTGGAGCGGACACGAAAGACCCACCTTTACAGACGGCGTATACCTAGCTTGCTGCGTTCGGCACCGCAGGCAACAGTAGCGAATACAATCGAAAATCGAGAAGATCTCTGGCGAGATGCGCTTTGGACTGGCCGAGTTTAAAAAACTTCGATGAAATCCCGTTACGAGAGTGATTTTTTTAGAGCAATTGATACTTGATTGCCATTGCCATGTAAGGGTTGACTAGACTGCTTGAAATTTATGTGTTCATTTTGAAATCTTTATGTTTGCTTTCGCAAAGCATGATTGACAAAGGACCAAGTGGACCAAAATGTCTCATAATATCAGAGTAATGGAGCAAGTTGTGGTGTTTTATTTTCATTGCGTTAGGAAAGAATTCATTTAATAATGCAAGATATTCATGAACAATGTTTTCAAAATGCACAGCTAAACAGTATTGGGCATAAGGCGCTGATACAATATCGAAAATTCCTTCAAAAACATTACGCCTCACCAGCCGATATTTTTAAATGTTGATTTTTTATTTCACTCTTAGTAACTGGTCGAGGTTTCTTTTATTTCTTATCCAATCGATAGTAGAGAGAGTTTATACTATTATTCAATTGCGCCAATGTAAAGAACTTTTCGATTTTTATGAACGAGTACAATATAGTCTCTGAATCATACTCCCTTCCAAAATATCATGCATAGGATCGACGTTAAGCAGCAATTCGAGGGTTGAAGTACATTTGAGATTTGTTATCGGTGGAATGCTCACAATTCCTTACGATTTCGGGTCGTTTTCTCCTAAATGTTTTATATAATTCTCTGGAGTGCGCATTTGGCATTGCGTTTTATAAAGAATAGAGTTGATATGCTTACTACTCACGTTTAGCGTAAAAGATTCAGTTCTGCAGAAGCTTTTGAAAAGGGTTTGTAATAGGGTGACAAAAACATCTCTTTCATCGATTTTTATTTCCACAGGCAAAACTAAATTCCTATGAGTTTTAAAATACTTGAAACATTGGTTTTCTGTTTGAAAATTTTCGAACGGTTTCCGCATATTCTCAAACATTGCTTTATAGGCAGCAATATTGCCCTATTTCTCGCCCAGAGATTCCAATCTTTTGAGTAATTATTCGATAAATTTCTTGATAGCTGTCTTTTGCAAATACGAATCGAATAAGTTAGTTATTTCTTCTACCTGAGACCAAGTAAGATCAAGGTAAGAATACTTCACTTAGAACTGTATGGTTTCGCAGGTGGCAAGTTAAACCAAACTATTTGTGAGATCGACCAAGTGAACAAAACAGACTTCGGAAACAAAAAATTATACGTGACGTAGCTCTTAAAAGCAAGAGATGGCTTTCGATACAGGTTTTCTCCATAAAAGCTTGCTTAATTTATTTTATTTAAGCTGCATAATATAGGTACGCATTAAAATTTTGTAAGTAACATTGAAAAAGGATGTGTATTTATTGATAAGCACAACTGTTATCAATGTCAACCTTGATGATTGACATCTCGAATTAAACGTCCTTCAATAAAAATGGTTAACTTTTTAATTCACTTTGTGAACACGAAATTGTAAATAACTATGTGTATGAATGAGGGGAATCTTGATCTCGAATGATGTTTTGACAATTGAATTTACTCAACCTTACTTATTCCCGTAGCTACAATTAATTAAAGAAGTTTTATTCACTGGAATAATTTCAAAAGACATGAAAATTAGACGAAAAACAGTTTTTTAGTTTTATAAGTCAACATGCCATATTTGCATTTTTTGCAAGGTTACTTCTACAAAGAATGGAGAAAAACGTACCTGTTCGAGAGAGAGAGAGAGGAACTGGTAAAAGCAAAAAAGCGCACTCCGAATTACTAATTACAATAAAAATGGACGAAACCTTAGATCCTTTGTTGACACCAAAGTCGTGGGCAGAATAAGACATGCCGATTAGCTGTTTTCGCCGCTATGAGGATTCTAACTAGCGACATCTGTGACGGCCAATCGCACGACCTGATACGGAGAGTCACCGCAAAGATTCAGCCACTCCACCGTACTCAGTCCGGTAAACGAAAACGGACTCACTAAGGTGGCCCGACGTAAACATTGATCTAGGTAACAGTAATATGTATTGTGTAAGTGACGGTGGAAACCGTCGTTTTTCCTGTGTTCATAGTACAGCAACCGCGCTTACCTAAGAAAAATTTACCAAGTAATCAGTACGGTTAAAGCCAGCAATCATCGCGCTCACTTTTTCTCAGTGTAGCATCACACACTATTTTTTTAAACAACTGCGTCTGAAGTGTGCGAATAACTGGCCGATTTTATTCCCACTTGGCTGGGTGTACGCGAATACATTCTGACACAAGAGGACATTCTTCTGAGTGGTAAGTTCTTAATTTGAAGCTTTGGCGCTCGTGACGCAGAAGCCGCGCACAAGAAATGTTATATACTTATACCTATTTCTTTAGCCCCATTTTCAAACATGCCTTATTTTAAGGAGAAAGAGTCAAGCTTTTTTTAAACATGACTTTGGAAAAAATTATGGGCCGCTCTTGGAAAAGAACTAAAAATTATGTTTAAACTTCAAAAATAAGGCTTCTATCATTTTTTAAATGTCAAACTTTTTTCGATCGTTCTAATGATCAAAACAAGTAGACATACATTTCTTCGTTTTTTGTCTTAAGATCCATTGAAAAAAAAATAACAACCAAGGTTTGTAAAACCAAAAATCAAAATTCACTTGCCTTGATATACACAAGACGATGATTCGGTCACTTCGTTTAGCCTTCTTCAGGAAATTTACCTAGTTTTAAATGTGTCACAATTAGTCAATGAAGGTTTACAAAACAAAATATAAAAATTAAATTAAAAAATTACATTAAACTTTTGAAGTCAGATTTTTTATATAAAAAATGTTTAGAAAGATAGATAAACATAAAACAGAGTTGGTGATTTTGACAGTTGAATAAATTAAATGTTCTGATATGATCATGACGGTGGACCAAAAAGAGCTGAAATTAATTCTTAGTCAACAATTTTTTTATATATTTAGAACTATATGCCTAAAGAATTTAAGGAAGTAACTATTTCATATTAAAAATATATCAAAAATTAAATATTGATTAATTTTGTTTTCAATTTGTAGTTTATCTTTTTGAATTCCACGTATGAATTTACCTACAACAAAGTTTGTATTTTATTGCTAAAAAAAGAGACTGTTACTTAAGGGCCATATTTCAGTCATGGGCTGACGTCTTCCTCCACTTTAGTGTTCGATTGTAATGGCTACCAATTTCTTAGTATAGAACCTAGATAAGCAAATATATTCGATATCTCTTTTGACATAAATTGCCGTCCTAGGGTTTTCATACTTTATATTGTAAATTATAGAACCGTATTTCTGGCTTGTACCTTTTATTTCTCCCTCGCAACACCAAGGCTCCTGAATTAGACAAAAAACCGTATCGACTGTAACCGTCTGCTTAAGATGGCCAAAGCAGATTTACAGTGGTGAAGATTAATTTGAAAAAACTTCAAATCCGAGGATTTTAGGCTGTGCATTTACGAACAAGCGTCATCAATCGGTTTTTCTGAGGGCAGCTGTGCTTCAACTGTCCTCGCGGGCCCTTTCGGTTTCGAAAGCATTTTCCTCTCGATTATTCTCAATCCCAGATTCGGTTTACAGTCGACTGAAGGGCCCGTACTTAAGAGTCACTGGTTTACCCTTGCGTCTTTCTTGACATCCATGATTGTCCATTCCTTCATTTTTAAAGTGGGGTTCCGGACTGTCCACCTATTCAGTATGGATGATGGTTACTCGCAAATTCCAGGTATCCATGCTATAAATATGGCAGGCTTTGGAAATTCCTTAGAATCATTAGCTTTGATTTTTGCATCTTCCCATGGTTTCAAACCACTTACTGTCCTGATAAGCTAATGCCCCAGACATCTCATCTCAGCAGATGACGGTACGTAAATTTCTTTTAAAAAGGCCGTCCTCAAACCTCTGGATAATATCCCCAGATTTCAGCCCGGCGATCCTACTCTTGAAGGTTGCCTCAATAGCCATTGCTTGTTCTGAGCTTAGCTTCTCTTCCGGGAAACACTTAGGTACAATAGTCAATTTCAGGTAGCACTGAGGGGCGAGGCTGTATGAGTCACTTGAATCACCAACCTCACCCCTCTTAACCTCCCCACCTTGAGTAGGAGTGCTGCCATCAGACCGGGTGGTTGGGAGTCGAGAGCTACCCGATATTTGCTGCTTAGTCGAATTTACGCTGATAACTCCAACTTACTAACCACGAATTGCTACCCATTAAGGGTCATCATAGTTGCGGCTTCCAATTCGTTGCTACCCGCGGGAGTTTTTAGGCCTTGTCACCAAGGCCAGGTCTAAACTTACCTTCTTCTCGCGCACTGAAATTTAATGCCCCACCGTAAGGAGTAATCGGGTTGACGCCTCCTACAGGGGAGGTTAGCAAAATACATAATTATTTCTGATTAAAAAAAAGCTATCTATAGAATTATTATTAATTATTAATTTCGTTTGAAAACCTTTATTAGTCATAGAAAAATATAAAATGAACTCAGATTAAAAGTAGGAAGAAAGTATTTTTGTAGCAATTTTTCCAAACAAAAAATATGCCCCTTTGAGGTTTTGTTATATCTGGCGGCCATCTTCTACACATTGTAGCAAAAACGGTGCGGTAAATGTATAAATAAAAAATATTTAAAAAAATCAAATTTTGGCACATAAAATTGTTTTTAGAAAGCAGATTTCATTTCGATATCATTTTTAATTACCTGTAGAGGTCAAAACCTTACAAAAAAACTTTTTTCTTTATAACTCTAATAGATATCTTAAATTATGGTCCCAATAAGTTTTGATTCATTTGTTGCTAGGGGTAAAAAAACTCATTTAAATATGATCATTTTGTACTTTTTTCACTTTTTAACTTACACATTTTTTTGGCAGCACCTGGATGCAAAGCACAGAGGTTACAAACTGTATGCACGTGTGAGCATTGTTGGCTTGCGGGCGTCACGGCGAACAGGCAGACCCCCACCAAAGCTTGTACAATTTCTTTTTGGCAAACTTTTTGTACAAATATTTGTACAAGAATTTATTACAAGTTATTTTTCAGTTACATAAACGTAACAGATAATTGTCAAGAAAAAATAGCCCTCTAAAATACGTTTTAAGTTTTGACTTGGGTGATTATTTATAATCTTTAAATGGTTTGGTGGTGGGCCACTGAAAGACTACAGTGAGCCACATGGGGATGGGGGGTTTCGTCTGCGGTATGTGGTTTTACATTGATATACTTTTATTCTGTAGACACTAGGGCGGTCCAAAATGCATATCAAATTTTTTTTCACTCTAGAGGGCATACACGCCCCTCCCCAATTTTCCATTTCCGGAGAAAGCAAATCTGTAATTTTTTTCAAAATTCGAATATGTCTACGAAATAAAACCATACTAATAACTTTTATTTCGATCCCACCCTTATCCTCCGCGCAGCACCCCAATTATTACCCAAAAATCAAAAACTACTTTTTTACCATTTTTATACAATTCGAATACCTCCCGTGATCTTTAAAAAAATTCAATTGTTTAAACAAATGTAAATTATTTATTTCCAAAAAATGTAAAAAATAATCATATCTTCTTATTGGATTGTAATATTTTGTCCTTGTTTGGAGTAGTACATTTTTCTGAAAACATTATGGAATTATATAAAAAATTATTTATTGTTTATTTTAAAAATTTCTAAAAACTGAGCCAGAGATATCAATTTTCTTTTCCAATTAGTATCCTATGCTACGTTTTGTTGAATAATTACATAATTTTGATCAATTTCTTTTAATTTTTAATAAATTTGTGTGTGTGTGTATGTGTGTCTACGATAATCTGATTAAAAACGTTGAGTGTGCCCTTCTTAAAGTATTTTCGATAAATAGGGGCCGAGATAGTATGTGAGAAAGACCGACCTATTTTCCGTTCTTGGCCAAATTTTGATTCTGAACTGCCATTCTGCGCATGATTTAGGGAGGTGAATAAAAAAATTTAAACTTCGTTAAATTAAATTCTACACTCTTCTCTGTAAAATGACACCAAGAACATAATAAACTATTTACTGGTTCGCAAGCGGACGCACAATTTTCATCGATAGTTTATAAATCAAAAGATTTTTCAAATTTGTTTTTCATCATTTTGTTTTCGCAGATTCTAAAAGAGACGACAGTGAAAGTGACCAGGATAAGAAGAAAGATGATGAGGATTCGTCCAGAATCGATGATCCTTTCGCATCTTTGAATCAAAAAAAATCGGCACGATATAATGGACACCCAAAAACAAAAGTTCGTTCGGATATGGCAGAATTCTTGGACAAGGGTACCAATGAAGATCATGATCAGTTATCGAAGAGATTTAAACAGCGTTCTATGCGACTTCGTGAAAATAATTGTCTGTCTGATTCCGTGTTGAATTTTTCTGAAGAAAGTGACTCGAGAATCCAAGATCCATTCACCACTGAATTACAAATCGACGACGAACCTCCTGAGCTCATTTCTACCGAGGAACTTAAACAGAGATCAATAAAGGGTTCGGTTTGCGGTGACGAAGTTATGAGGACTATTCCGGCGGAAGAGGTTATAGTAGCGAACGTCCAAGAAGGCGTCAGTGAGCTCTACATTTTATATCTTCTCGAAAAGTTTGAACCGATTTCGATCACGGAGATGAAAATTATCCCAGAAAAAGGTATTCGATATTGTAGCGTTTACTTCAAATCTACGGCGGATGCAATCGCTGTTGAAAGGCAGTTTGATAATTTTGGCCTTTCTGGCAACAATCTGATTGTCCGTACACCTCAACTTCTGATAAGCGAAGTAGGCACTGCCTGATCGACGGTGTACAATATCTCAGGGTAACCCACGAATTGCACAAATATAAAAATAACATACAAATCTCAAGTTCTATACGTTTAAAAAATGTTTTAATTCAGTGCTGTAGCGAAATTATTTGTTAAAAGCATCTACACTTCCTAAAGAAGATACATGATTTTTAAACTAGAAATTATCAGTTTGCTTTTATGACTTCAAAGAGGAATCTTTGATATGTTTCATTATCAACATTATGTATCTATTTTAAAAGCATGGCTATGTTTCACTCTAATCAACGACAGTTAAAGTAAAATCATAAAATTTCTTCTACGTCACTGCACGAAATGCAATTGATATTTGATTTTTATTCCATAATCATAATGGTGAATTCTAAATTGAGAATTAAATAATAATTTTAATTTAACAACTATATGATAAACCATGTTTTTCATGATTCTTATTTGCATGTAGATTCACCAACTGCTTAATGCAATTTATTATAAAAATTAGAGAAAGTTAAATATCAGAGAAACTGGTCGATGCATGGTATTATCGAAAATAATGTCTTGGTTACCTTTTAATGTGCTGCGATTTATACTAATGACCTGTTGTAAATTACGACTCTAATAGTGATATTGCATTCGACAAATATTGACGTTCACAGTTTTTCAATTACATAACGGTGATACGCGGTTCAATTTCAGGAAATAATTTCAAAAATATTTTGTCAAGAAAATTCTAAATTTCTTGAAATTAATATGCTTTGTCTAGTTATACTAAACACTCTTCTCATAAATATGCCTCAAAAAAAACTTTTCATGCATTTTCAAATCAAACGATGATGGTGCAATTCCATTTTGAATCGCCATGCGGACCCTATTCATCGATCGTTTCAATTAACATTTACAATCATGCGATTTTTATTAGTAGGGAGAACATACGGTTTCCTGTCTCCACACAGCAGTTTTCTTACAAATAACGTCGTTTCGGCGGCATTTTTGTGTCCTTCTTTAGGTTTGACAGTTTATATATTATAGCTATTATATCTTCATCGAGCATGAAATGATCATGTATTGAGTTATGTCTCAATTATTGGGATGCATTGCAAATCATTTTTAGAAAATGAAATATCTAAAACTGTTTTCTTCGTTCATATTACCTTAATCTTTCTCAATATTATTAGCTTGTTTTATTTTTTAAACCTGTACATTAACATTTGAGTGATTCGTTCCTGTAGCAGAACACTTGCACTTTTTGTATATTCAAAAAATGTAATTAATAATAATCTTTTTGTAAAAAATAGTAAGGAGGGTGCTATTTGTTCATTGATTGAAATTTACAAGTCTATATTCCTTGTTGAAGTTTCATGAAAGTATTGGTATATGTACACGGAGAGAAGTTAGTTAAATATGCCGCGCTATCGGTGAGAGAGTCGCTGCACTTGGGTTTAGTGTGGTGTCTCAACCAGATTTGGGGCACTAGTTACCCAAACTGTCGGGGATCAGTCGCTCTGAAATGTGGGTGCCATATTTTCCTAAACGGCGCAAATGCGGGACTGTGCTGCAAGCGCCGTGTGTGCAGAGCGGCTCGACTATACTGTTGGTTAAACGATTGGACATATTCGTGGTAACGGTTCTCCCGAAGTATTGGAGCGTTTCTACTAAGCAGAAGTTGCGCTGCTCACTGTGTGATAGGCGCAAAAGTGGTACGAGTTGGCTGCGGAGCTCTACCAAACTCTTCTCTGTGTAATTATAGGCCCAACTGTACTGATGAGTGACACTTGAAACTTATGACTGGACATAAGAATAGAACAAAAGAATTATATATTGAAATGGCACTTCAAATAAGTTCAACTAGTGCTCACTACATAAGTTCGTAGCAATACAAAAGCAATAAGTAAATAAAAAAACAATAAGTGTGGATGGTCTGTTATTGCTCCTAGTCACACATTTTTATTTATTAATTAAACTAAAGATTTACCAGTTTTAGGTATTACGTTAATATGTTTAAAAATTAATGATTGAACCTAAAGAATCTCTGAACTATGTAATTATCTTTTAGAAATGATTTTTGAACCACTTTTTTAAATTACCTAAAATCATTGACTTTTTTAAACGTAGAATTGAACGCAGAACGTAGAATTTTAAACGTAGAATTGAGAATTTCTTTAAATATGTTAAAATAATCATCGTGGGAGCTTAAATTTAAGAAAATCGATATTATTAGTATTAAGTAATTGTATTTCATTGGCTTATAATATTGTTTTCCGAAATACTGATTAATGTAATACCTGACCTTGTTTCCTTCATAATTTGTACAATTACGAAGCAAATATTCTTTTCGTTGTTTACTTTATTCACTAATACTTTTCAGGATTTTCTTATAAAACTTCCCTGTGAAATGTTTCTTATAAGAGTCGAAGTTTTATTGACAAACTCACAAATAACTTTTTTTTACGAAATCCT
>JAWWLR010000165.1:9420380-9431725 GCA_035041075.1 Acraspis erinacei | reverse complement strand
TGACACAACCTGTCGACAGAGTGCAGGAGATGCGACTGAGAGGATGAAACATCTTTGCATGTATTATGCCAGTGCCCTGAATTGGCTAGGCTGAGGCATCAGATCCTTGGGTCCTATTTCATAGAACCTGAGGAAGTTTCAATGCTTCCGGTGGTTGACATACTGGGCTTCATCAAGAGTCAGGGGGGCTCCTTTTTAAGGGCTCCTCACCCGTCATATAAACTAACTAACCAAATAATGTTCTATATTTCATAATAGAATTTAAAAATTTTTTGGCATCTAATTTTAATGTATAATGAGTACTAAGTCACAAATAAGTCAGAAATAAGACTCATATAAACTTATAGGGTGATAAAACAATTAGTTTTATAATTTACCGCTACGAAATTCAGGTATGTAAATTTCTATATTGATATATGAAAATACAATATTTTATAAATCGGAAACGCCTTAGCAGAGGACAAAATATCCTTCGTTACAGACCATTTTGTTCCCGAGACATATAAATCATAAGAGAAAATGTTTGCTAATATAGCAAAAGAACGCTCCTGCGAGCTTCCCGCTCCACTAGCGCACATATGTCGCATTGCGCGGAAAAGCCAGTCGAGAAACGAGAAAGGACACCACGAGACGAGTAAGAATGAGACGGGAGAAACCGAGTAGTGAGTGAGCCAGTCTCGGTATGTCTAGTCTCGAAAGGCATCAATAAACGATTCGACTAATTTGATTATTTTCACTCTCTCCTATAGGGCACCCAGGGACACGGGTGGAAACCACCCGTTTTGGCTTTGGTTGATTTTTAACTGAATTTCGTAGTAAAATTTTTTTAGTTGAGTTATCTTAGGTGAATATCTTTCCTAAGTGGCTCCGCGCCAACGTGGTGCGATCGAAACCCTACTCTGGAGCTCAGGCCAATTTACTGCTTGTTTCTATCACCAGGAGATACAGGGACTTACATGAAGTCTGTATCGCAATTATGCATGCCAAGAGCTTCAGTTTAGCAAATTACTTCTTTTTTTTACTCATAAAAAAATTAACGTGTTCATGGCATAAGTCATTGTTCGGTAAGGTATTGCATGCAGCAGAGGAGGGACATCCTATCTATTCACCTGTGCAAAAATATCCATGCTAGACTGTACGATATGATATAAGCCACAGAATTGGTTTCTAGAATTCTAGGAACAATTACTCAAATTTTCTGTTACTTCAAGCGAAAAGTATTTATGAAAATTTGTAAAACAAGGCACATTAAAATATAATAACTAAGAAATTATATTTCACTAGAAAGCCCATTGTTTTACAACGTTATAAGAAATTATCTAAGTTTTTACCAGAATTTCTGTTAGAAATCCTCTGAGTTTTCTCTCGAAAAGAGTGCTTCAATACCGTCTTTATCTCTCTTACTCAACCATGCCCAGCCGGATGATTTTGTTCTAGATGGAGGCAATTTTCGAAAACGAGATTTTGTGAATTCCCACAAACTGTGTGTTCCGAACCTTTGTTTATATTGTACACCCGAGACCTTATATCGTTCTCTTCAAGTTCAAGAAACCAACTATGTACAGGATCGAATTCTCTTCTCTGGCTGTGAATAACATTCAAAGTGAAGATAAAGGAATACAATGATAGGTATTGAGACTTTCCAAGAAGCTGCGGCAACTGCACCCGGAATTTTGAGGTAAAAAAATTGTCCTTGTGTTCGGTCCGCTTGGAGGTGTAAAGAAATTACTTGTTTATAATTTCAAAGCTATACCCTAGTGAAAGAACCTGCTGAAGCGTTTTCGAAATGAATACAGGGAGCCGTAATTCCTGCGTCGCTGCGTCGGGTTTCAACGACTGATAATTTTAATTCAATCGTACCCTATGCTCACTCATATATTTGTTATGAGACGTGAACTTATATGTGATTCACCGCGATTCTACGTACTAAGAGCCAGTGTCATTTTCATTTCATGTATAGCAGTTACTCCCAGGGGGACACTGCGAGGGACTTCAGAGCTTCTCACAGGACAACTATATACTGACAAAAAGGCATCTAGAGCCTTTTAAGAGCTCTTACATATGCTCCCGAATATGACCTCAGAGCCTCCTATGAAGGCCTCCAACCATATTTGTCTTCGCCTTTCCAGTTATCCTTAACCAACCCTGTGTGCGCTTTCCCTTTGCACTAATTCCTTTTCCAATTATCGCTATTCGTCACTGCATATTGCACTTTCACTTTATATTTTTTTAATCTTCTTATAATGTAATTAATTTAGGATGCCTTTCTTTATCTTTCTAAATATTAGATTGAATTGGAATCCTTTGAAATTAGTACCATTATAAATTTCAAATCCTTTTATAACTACAATATTAATTGATAATTATATTCATTCCCATAGTTATCCAATGATTTAAGAAAATATTTTATAGGAATCGAAAAAATATATATATATATATATATGTATGATACATACCTGAGATTTTCGATTGGTGGTTTTCCGTAAGCTATTCCAAGGAATGCCGAAAATGTTCTTTTACTTCTGGATTCCTGAGTTATGCCGCTCAATATGCCTTGAGGAGTTTCCACTAAAGGTTCTGTATTTACGAAGAAAATGCTGTCCAGGAGGTGGAGCATCAATAAATACAACTGAACATTAGGTATTCCGGGCTTCTTCATTTCTATTACAATAAGAAGTAACTAAAAAAGATATAAAGACTGGATAAGTATGATTTTCTGGTTATCTATTAAAGTACTCAACATAAAGGCATATTCATATACAAGGAACTTTTCTTATCAAGTCATCGGTCGATAACTGTAAATCGATCCCTAAATTACCAACCAATACTTTAAAAGTGGGTGGTATTTGAATACGCCTCCTTGTTCTTTCCAAGAGCGCTCCGAATGAAACCTTTTTGGCTCTCTGCAGGTATTTCTTGGAGGTCAAGTTCTAAATGATAACAACTCTTACTTGAGCCGCAACTTTAGTGAACCCTCAGTTTTTTCTGAGCAATTCTTCCTGAGTGGGCGCGAATGTGACAGCTGCAAATTCTTCTAAAATTTGATCTGACCTTATACTTCCGAGCCTATCACAGAGAACTATATTCCTTATCTCTCCAGTCGTGAATTATCATTTAAAGCAGTGATAATAATTCCCATTAACCTACGCTCCCCTCCAACTACTTCCATCACTAGTCCCCACCGCCAGCTACAATTTCCCTTCTTCTTGCTCTTATTCATAATCATTTCCTCTACTTCACCTCATTTACCCTCAGTTCCTCTTACGTCCCGTGATCTTACGTCCTCTACTTCCTTTCCCCTCGTTTTCTGTAATTTACCCTTCTTTCCCTCCCTTTATTTACACACATCAGCTTAAATTAACCGAACACTAACTTCGCCTACGTCTCCTGCCCTCCGCTCATTTCCTCTATTCTCCTATCCCTCACTTCCCCAGATGAGACTCACCCTCTCCTATTTCCCTTCCATACTTTACTTCCCCAACCCTCACTTCAACCATCCTCAGTTCCGCTCTTTTCTCTCTCCTCGTTTCTTCTCACTTCCCCTACTTTCCTGACTCTTATTTCCCTAAATTCTTCTACTGTACTTGACACTACTTTACCTTCTGTTTCTTATTTCCACACTCTCCCGTGCCCAGCCTTCCCTTCTGAAACTCCCTTTCTACTAAGTCCGTTAGTCTCTACCTATCTCCAAACTTTCGTTTCACTCGCCACCGCAGTTCTTCTTTATCTCTCCTACTTTCTATCTCCTCACTTCCTCTACTTTCCCTTTCCCTGTTCCCCCTTCCCAACCCGCATTGACACTCGTCTCACTTTATCTATTCTGCTGCCCCTCGCTTCCTCTCACTTCTGCTACTTTTTCATCTTGTAAGGTTTACTGAATAGAAAAATGCGTACTCTTGTTTTTGATCAGACAAGGTTCAGAGGTTCCACCCGACACCTCAATTTCTCCAATAAAAATATATGGTCAAAACCGCTATTTTTACGAATATGAAACTAGAACAATATATTTCGATAATACGAGTGTAAATTATATGAAATTTTTCCCATCATTTTTTAGAACATGATATGTGAATTTTTTCCATATCAAACCCAAAAACACATCTATAATGCCCAAGAAATACCCTTTTAACGAGGCCCAAATATCTTGCAGTAGTTTGGTTGTCAGAGCCTCGACGTGCGTATGAAGCATTATTCCTGTACTGCCGCAACTTTAAAAGTCCACCAATTTATAGACTTTTACTACCATGCCTCCTCGAACTACAGGGGGTGAAATTTGCATCCCTCGGGCAAAGCGGGTATTTTGAAATGATCATAAGTTGCTTTCTACGAGTGAGAATTGAATATTCTATGAGTGATTCCTTAATTATTTTTCATGCTCTTTCATTCTGTGAAATCTATTTTTTTTAATCATTCAATTTTTATAAATAAATTGCCATGTAAAACGTTTATTTAGATTTTCTACTTTGTAGGCAGTTTTTATTTCTTTAAAGCATTTTTAAACGTAATGTTGACTTTTTTCCGATAAAAATTTTTTGTTTGTCATTTTGGGACTGAAAATAGTTACGTAGCTATGCGAAGATATCCGAGAGAAACCCTTCCTTGCGCGGTCGGACAGGTCGGCCGGTCGAGACGATGCACCGACCGAAGTTGTTTCGTTCAAATTCGAATTATTCAAACGTACCTTTCCTTGGTACAGAAAATTTCCAAAAATTAATTTCAGCGGTTCTTGATGCTTCGAAAATTTGTGCATATAGTTATAAACAAATTAGGGAAGGGTTTCTTTGGCTGGATCAAACTTGGTCTCGTGTATAGTCTAAAAACCAAAGACATCCATGTAAATAGTTTTCATTTGTTTCTCATATTGTACCAAAGCACAAAAGGCAATCATATAGACTGTCATTTGTTTCTTGGTCTGAAGCAAAACATTTCACTGCGTTACTCGACTCTGACTTCAATCTCCTGAAAGCAGCCAACGTGTAGTGTTTAGAATTTTTCTGTGTGTGTTTACGGTTATTTATCCCGTTTCTTTTTTGTTTCTTAGTTTTATACGTTTATAAATTGTTTATCCTTCATTTCTGTGCTTTTTGTTGATTTATTTCAGGTTATAAGTTCGTTTTCAAGTCTCTTTGCGAATCGCTATTTTGGAAGCAAATTGAGAATCCTAAAGACCTTTCATGAGAAACGAAAAAGAAGGATGCAATGATGAAAATCACTTAGCGGGTCTCGAAGTCCTGCATTAAATAAAAGAAAAATGAGAGCCGCTGGGTCCTACATATTCAGGAAAGATTTTTCTACTCACACTTGCACCTAAGGCTTGAAGTCCTAAACAAATCATGCGAGATTTATGTGCATCTGAACGTGAAGACACAAAAGCGAAAGAGTTAGTTGTCAAAAGTGGAGTTTTCACTTTTCCGGAATCCAAGCGAAGACAAAAATTGGCAGAACAAACTGAAAATTTTGGTAATAACCTACGAAGGTGACGATAATAGTCGACGGATGCCAGGTAAGGAAGATTTCATATCTGTCAAAAACCTATACGGTACTCATGAGAAAGTACAGAAGAGACTGAATCGGTGCAATCTTTCAGAATTATATACCAGATTTGTAGTTCCACATGAAAGTGTGTAGATTGGATTTTCGAAATTCGCACAACTAAGACCAAAGCACTGTGTTTTAGCTGGACCAAGGGGAACCCAAAATGTCTGTGGTTGTGTTTATCATGAAAATCTCAAGTTAATTTTGAATGCGATTGATATTAAATATTTAACTGAGGCAACTGGCAGATTATCATGACTTCCTTGAAGAAATCATGTGCAGTGATCCCACTGACGCTTGTCATTTTAACGAATGCGAATCTGGTCCTGACAGTTAACATTTTTAAAAGTACCTGACTGATTTATTGGACGTGAATAGTTTCGACGAAGCACTCTGCACTAAACTTAAAACATGAAACCTTACGCAATTTATGCGAAACAGCAAGGTTTGTTTCTGTAGCACCTTTAAGTTATACTAAAAGCAGGAGAGTACTTAATTTTGCGTGGCTTTGCTCAAAATTATGCTTTCATCATTCAAAATCTTGCACAAGCTTTCAATTGGAATAAGAATCAAGCAACTATATTTACAGAATAAATTAAGCGTTTTTAGCCAAATTTACTATGTGTTTATTTATTATCTTTTAAATTACAAAAAAGATTTTGGAATTTCTGCAGAAACACATTTCCGGGAAATTGCATATGGAAAACGTCCAGGTGACGGGATTGGTGAAAATTTGGATTTATATTTTACTTGGAAAAATTAATTCTAATAGGAAATTGCAAATCATTTCGTAATATTTTTCCCTATTTCATGTAATTTCGAATATTTATATGAAATATTTGTAAGAAAAACGGTATTAGAACTAGTAAAACATGTACAAGAGTTTTTTTGGTCTACATTGATTTCGTTGGTGCTAGATTGAAGTATTTTGCTAAAAAGTAATTTTATTTGTTTAAAAATTCAACTGGTTTGTCGAAAACTCATCTTTTTGGCTTGAAAATTTAATTCTTGAATTTTTTAATCTTTTTTAATTTAGTTCGGAATTCATCTATTTGTTTGACAATTAATCTATTTTTTAAATAATTCTTTTCTCGATTAAAAATTGGTGTATTTTATCGAAAATTTGTAATTTGGTAGAAACTTAATCTTCTTTGTAGAAAATAAATCTTATCAGCGAACTGTTCAACAGTAAAAATTCACTTTTTTGTTGAAAGTTAATTTTGATGTTGTTTAGAATTTGGCCTTTTAAAAATATCACTATTTTAAAAAATTCATCGTTTTTTTTCTAAAACATTTGTCCTGCTAATTGAAAATATATTTCTTTTGTTCGAAATTTTAACTAATTTGTTGAAAATTCTATATTTTGGTTATTTGTATATATATTTTCTTAAGTTCGAAATTCTGGTATCAGCTTTTAAATTATATAATTTATTATAATTTTTTTGCTACCTATACATTTTTTAGACATATCCCTGAACTTTTCTGGGCTTTGTATGAAGTTTAAAAAGTAAACATCTTATCAAATCCTTACAATTACTTTAGTTGAGTTACATTAAAATAAAATTATTTCAATATTTAAAGAAAACGCACCTTTTAGAGTTGGGAATTTCCTCTCTATCTTGCTGCTTTTAAAAAGAAATTGAAAAAATTTGTCTTATAGAATGCAAAAGTAATAAAAATAATACTAGAAAGTTTTAATAGCGTTGAAATAGGTTTGAAAATGTTGCAAGTTTTATTGTATAATAAAATTGTATAGAAGAAGCAAAGTATTCCGTTGCAGCAATTTAAAAAATGATCAAACTCACGACTTGGCAGAGATTAAAATAAAATAAAAACCAACTGTTTATTACGTTGATGTTTTTCACAATTTTAACTGTTTTATTGTGCATAAAATTTTATTAGAAAAATGCGAAGTACACGTTTGCAGAAATTAGAAAAATTATCTACCTACCTGAAAATTTTACCTTGCCCCGATAAATAAAAGAAAGCATGTTGATATCTCATACATTTTTTAGAAGTCGAGAATTTTATTATTCATTGTCACGTAGGAATTAATAATCACTCAATTTAATTCACTAAAATCTGCTGGCAATTATGGGCGTTGGTACCATTTTCTCGACTGTGAGTTATAAAAAGAAAGAGATAGATAGAAAGAAAGAGAATACAATATAAAAATAAATTAGGAACGATACAGGATTTTTCTTCTGATTCTCCAGTCATTTTTCCTCTTCTAAAAACTACCGTCCTACCGTCTGGACATGAAAGAAGAAACGCTTCTTTTCTACTAACGACAATAGAGAGGCCAACAATTTCATTTTATATCTAGTCCTTCTATAATCACCTTCAGGGAAAATAGATCTATTTTTCCTCTAAGGGAAATTTTTGTCGTTGAAGAATATGATTCTGGTTCGTTTTGAGATTCGAAACGGTATGATTTTCTCTAGACGGACTTCGAGATTTTCAACCAGGGTGGATAGAACGGACTTGCCTTTGTTTGGCACAAATTTTTAAATTATTTTAACCTCTGGACCTTCTTTAGCTGTTTTTTTAGTTTCAAATTGATCACGGCGATTTCACTTTATTTGGCGCTTAAGAAAAGTATAGTATCACTATACAGGGTTAGGACGTGCAGGAGAGGAACCTTGTCAGCATTTTTATAGAGGTGAGGTGCTTTGAAGTCTTTTAGGTGTCAGAAAATAAATTTTAATTCGTATCATAATTGATACTGGTTGGAATTTTCAACTTAAAATTATGTATTTATTAATTCCAACCCTTTATGATTTCGTAGAAAGGAGCGAGTATTTTAGCATTACGATTTCTTGCTGAGTGGACATGTGGTGTTATTTTGAATAACCACGTTTTTGGTGCTGTTATAATACAAAGTGATTAACGTGCATGGGTATAAAGAGAGGAACTTAGGGGAGAATGCCATGGGAAGAGGAAAAAAAGAATTGAGAGAAGCGTAGAGTGCCCGAGGTACATTGAACCGCTATACTGCCGTCCCAACATGAAAAGTAGTAACTGCATGGCAGCAAATTCGGAGAAAAAAAAGCAATTTTATGAAATTGGAGTTACGACAAGTGGACTGGTTGTGATGGCAGAAAAACTGTCATACCTACAGAAAGTTGAAAGAAATCCTAAAAAAATTAAACTAATAAATACAACCGCATTTCTGTAAAGTGGTATAATTAAAACCATATTACAAAGATATCGTATGTCATACGTAAAATGAATAAAGACAGCGATGTAGGGTTAGAAATTAATTAAATAATGATATCACTCGTATTATTGTTACAGATGGGTAGGGTGATTCAAGCCTATAGCACTAAGGTTTAAAACCCTCTGGCTCGCAGAAGTGATTACCAAAATCCTTCAATCTGAGGCCCACCAGCACATCACAATCGGATAAGATGTGCTGTGCTGTCTCCTCCGGGAAGCCAAATTTTCGACAGCGAGGGCTGCTGTCGACCTTAATATTACTAAGGTTTTTCATTAAGTGGCAATGGCCCGTGAGCATTTCTAACACTATCTTCACCTGCTTTCCTTCCATTTTCAGGAGTTTCATACATTTTCCTGAGCATAGTTCTTTTAAAAACTTTTTCGAATGTATCATACATTTTGCCATCCTGCAATACTATGCATGCTCCGTCAGGAGCTACCTTTCAATGGCATGCCCAGCCGAAGCACACGAGATCTCGCAGTATAGTTCAGGTCCAATGAGGATCTACGTGGTCTCATTTTTGGCAAGCATATCTGCTCTTTCGTTGCCCTTAATAGCTGCTGTAGATACGGCAAATTAGTTTTCTCCATTTATTTACAGAACAATAGTGAACAACATGTTTTTTATAATTCTCGTGGTAATTGATTTTCTTAGCACCTGAAAACAAGGGTTGGTGAAGAAACTTTTTGGGAGATTAATGATCCAATTTTCAAATATTAGATTGTAAACTTTTTTAAACTATTATGAATAATTGGTAATTTTTAATTCAAAGCGTTTTAAATTAAGAAAAGAAATGTATATAATGATTTTGATCAATTTAATTATAAGGAGTGGAACTGTATAATTTCAAAGTTGAAGCGCTAGCAATTAAACACTTTTATTTTGAATTGAAGAATGACGAAATTGAATGATTTCTGATTAAATTTTCGAAAATAGTGAAATATTGCAATGTTGAAAATTGAATAGCTCATAATTTCAATTTTGTAAATTGGATTATTTCAAATTCAAACAAATTGAAATTGTATTGTTTGTAATTGAAAGCGTTCAACATGATAATTAATCACTTTCAAGTTGTAACCTTTTGAAATTACCGAATTTACTTGATTCCAATTTTTTAAGATGTACAATTTTGAGATTTCCCATTCTCAATTGCTTCATATTCACATCTAAGATTATTTAATTGAAAACTGTGTACGAAGTCTTTCAATACGAAATTTTGAAATATTTAATATCGGAATTGTCCTAACATTTCGAATATTTGAATTTGAAACTAAAACTATTCTTAAATTAAAAATTAGAAACCAAAGATTATTCTAAAAATTAATTAATTATCAAACTTTGGTTTCAAGGTCTGAAAGATTAAATCGTTTTCGAATAGCGCATTAAAATCTATAATTTCAAATTAAAGTTATAGAAATATCAAAAACGATAAATATATTTTTGTGCCATATCATATTGTATCAAGTGACATTCAAAACGATTAAATAGATTTTTTTCTGACAAAAAAGGAATGTAGTTTCATTAAATAAAAATAACTCTCATTTTCACCGTTCAAAATTGTAGAATTTTAAATATGGGGTTAATCATTGAGAACCTTTAAGGTAAAATTATTCTAAACAATTTGAAAGTAATATGCTTTTAATTGGAAACTTTCGGAGATTACCAAACTCATGAATTATGGAATACGTGAAATCTACCAGTGTAATATTTCTATCCCGGCTTTATCCCGGTTCTTCCGTTTAGGGTGGCCATTATATCGAGAAATAAAAATAAGTTTATTTTCTTGTCAGAAAATGTTGTTTCAGAGTAAGAGGAATTTAGTTAATTTAATTCTTAAAATTCTAAAAAAATAGGAAAAATTGAAGTCCTTTCGAATTAAAACATTTCCTGCTTATAGAATCAGTATTGACGTTGGATAAAATGTCATCGGGATCGGGGGTACGTTGTTTTGATGTTGTGATTTTGGAAATCGCACGAAGGTAACATCAATACATTGTCAATCCTAAGGCTAGTAGTGAAAGACAAACAGCCATGAATTACCGTAAGATGGTAATTCTTGGTTCTGTGTTGTAGGCTCATTTCGTTAAGTTTCTGTTCCAATTCGTCTAGAGATTTGTCGTTGTATGCAAAACCCTTTTCTTCGATAAGAGTTTTGCATGGAGAAGGATTCGTTCTTTCACTAATTGAGAAGAAGTCCTTGTTTTCTAGTAGAGAAGGGGACAGGTTGCTTAGGTTCAGTTGTCTTAAGGTCTCGTAGATAATGTCTATCACTCTAGTCCTCCAATTGGAACCAACAAACGTTATGTCACTAGTTTTAAATTGAAATTGATCGGCAATCTGGATTATCCCAATTTTCTCTAACGCGATTAGCGTCTTTTTTAGGTTGGGGCATGGTAGGCCTGCTGATATGGGCTTGGCGTGCGAATAGAGCCATCTATTTAGAGGTTCAATTGGAATTCAACGCGATTTACTCTGGTAAGTCACTGGAATATCACAGCTGCGGAGGATCTTTCCTGATGGGTTCAACAGCAGCTCACTTTCGCACACCTTGGATTGTGTGCTCTCTTCCATAGGTAAGTTGTTGTTACAA
>JAWWLR010000165.1:9199600-9211610 GCA_035041075.1 Acraspis erinacei | reverse complement strand
GGGCGAGGCGATGCGAAGTGAGGAAGGCGAGGTCGGCTTAGAGATAAGGTGTGGATGGATGTTAGTTTTTTAAAAAAGGTAGTTGTAAGTAAATACTGTAAAAATGGAAGTGTAAGCAAGTCAATTTTTTAAGGCCAGCAGGCTGAAAAATAAAGGTTTATCTATCTAATAACAAAATTACCTCCTAAATTTTTTATGTTACTTTCTTCTGGTACTATTTAATCGCTTTCTTTTTTTTCTTCTTTTACGGGGATGATTACATATCTATCCCAAATACGACGTCTAACTTTTCACTTCTCAGTTTTCTCCCGTTGCATTCTGATCAGAGAATTTATTCGATTTGTGTAAAATGAATTTATGTCTGAATGGATGCCTGTATGTTTGCATGTATGCATGTACGTACGTACTTCTGGATTTGTGTATGCAAGTATGTATGTAAGTGTTCATATATGTATGTATGTATGTATATATGTATGTCTGCCTGTGAGCAAGATAACTTTTGGAAAAATTATAATCTATCAGATTGTCTTTTGGTACACTCTATTAGTACAGAAAACTCAAAACGTTTGAACTCACAAGATTATAATAACAACCCTCTGAATTTTAATGAAAAATCGCAATTTAAATTTTTTGAACAGCGGTTTTGATTTCAACCACCAAAACAAAAGAACGAATTCCATTTGGCGGTCAAACTTTGCACGGAGAATATTTGTGTGTTAAATTTTACATAACTTAGTCGGCAAACGGAGGACATTAAGGCATTTTATTAAAATTTCACTTTCAGTAATGTAAAATGAAATAAGGTAATATTTGATATGAAAATATCAAATTTTAATATAAATTCATTATAATTTAATTAGCGATTTAGTAAGAAATAGTACAACTAGATGATAAAGATTACCTGACAGTTGGGTAAAATGAGATGTCGATTACTTGCCAGTTAGGTAAAATCAGTCGAACTGTTAGTTACAGCTTCAATCAAAGATAAGAAAGTCTACCGCTCTAAATATGTAAATGCTACATCTCAGTCATGTAAAATTTCGTGCGCCAACGAAAAAAATATTCTTGCTACAACCAGATTCTGTGGAAGGTCATCGACTACTACACACCTTCTTACACAGTTTAACTTAAACAATTACATTAAATTAGAATACAGTACATAAAATATAGTCGCACGCTTTTAACGATATTAACGCCTTTAAAAATCGAAAACGCTGTGACGGGTTTCGAACCCTCTAATCTAAGTTTAACGCGATCGATTGCTAACGACTAAACTTCGCCACTAACTTAACACTTAGAATATCGAGAAAAAATCTCGGCTATAAAGTTAAACTACGAGTACGTCAGGGCGCAGAAAAAAGTTCTGGCCCCCGTTTCATAGAAATTTCTTATTTTAACATTTTCTTAATACCCAGGATTCAAAATTTAGAGGAAGTAAATAAAATCATTGGATAACTTTTTTTTTTTAATTTTGTAACCTTAAAACCCTAAATTATTTAATTTTCAATATTTTAAATTTGTGCAGAATTAAACTTTAAAAACTTTCAAATTGAAGTTATGTAAAGTTTATTAAATTAAATTTGGTTAGAATTTAAGGGATAAAATCAAAAATGCAGACTAATCTATATATTTGAATATTTTCTGAAGTCCTCCAATATTAACCGAAAATTAAAAATGTTCAAGTTTGTAAGGGGGACTTGGTTTTAAACTTCAGCCCTGACAATGTTGACGTCCTAGCGATTTTCATTTTAGCTTACTGTTGTGTAATTCCTCTCATAATAAAAGTGAAAATCTCTAAATAATTCTACAATTTATACTTTCTTTTAAGTGAATCGTTAATATCACATGAAAATAAACTGTATATCATTCATTTAATACAAATTTACATAACTTTGCGTTATTTTACGCTATACTGGTATGGAAATAATACAATCCTTATATCAATTAGTACATATCACATTTTTCACTTTTGGACTTGAGATTTTACATAACTCTTTTACAATATTTATAGTTCTGTTTTGTATTAAATCCTACAATGATTGTAAACTTTATCTAAATGCATTAATATCCTCTATTTACCGAACTAATTGGGTAAATTTTAATGAACAATTTCTTTCCGTGTATCTTTGTTGTTAGATGCATCTTTTTCGAAATAATCGCCAAAAACTAATTTTCGGAGGTTGGTCGTTAGATTTAAGGGCAATTTCACCCACCTGCCAGAGGGAAACTCTTTGGATATTTGATTTTGATGCCATACGAAACCACGTACGATAGACATCAAAACGTTATAATTTTTTCTGCAAAAAAGTTTAATTTGTCTGGACTAATATAGGCATATTGACGTTACGTTGTATTTCTGATACATACCGAATACATGGTGTCCAGTAAAAGTTCCGTACGGAATTCAAGTACATTCAAGGACATTTGAAGGACATTTTCAGAATTCTAGTTTGTTTTCGCACCCCAGATTCCAGGTTATTTAATAAGAACCGAAAAAAGATGAAGACCTGAATAAATATTGTAGATCCATCTTTCAGAACATAAGACTATATATTACAGAATCACTGATTCCTCATATATCTAATAATTTTTTGACAAAAAATATTTTATATAAGCGATTCCGTTTTTTAATCAGCACTTCTTATATTCTCTTTCAAGGCTTTGTCCATGATATTCGCTTTCCTTTTTACCAGCTCTATGTTTAATACAAGCTTCCTTATATTTCAAATGAGCACTTTGTGCGTACTGGATTAAATTTTTTGATACACTGAAGGTTTATAAACCTCCTAAGTTAACGATTGCGTTAATAATGATACGCCGTGTTATCAACGACTGTTCGTACTTATTGCGATATTTCTCCGGACCATGAGCCTTACTTATTTTTATCCAGAAATAATTCAAGCGCATCGACGGTCGTTCAAACGAACCAAAATGCTCTTTCGTAGTTTCTTTCGAACAAATTCTTTGGAATTTGAGTTCAACCGCATCCGCGTTGCTGCTAATATTTTGAAATAATATAAAAATCGAGAGGATGTAAACAATCCAACGTCATTGCATAAAATTCAAGGAGATTCGAGAACTTTTTAAGGGCAGGCAAAATTTAAGGACATTTCAAGGACTCAAAGGACCATTGGACACCATGTAATATTTCGGGAAATTTTCTTGCCGAACATTTTCGGAAATATGTCCAAAATATTAATAACAGTGTACTTTCGATTTGATTGAAAATGATAATTTGGTTAAATATGTTAGCATCAGTTGGAAATAGAGCAAATAGGTATAAATAATTCTACAAACATCAATTTAGAAAAATGACTGGAAACAGAGACCTCATAATTCAAGTAAAAAAAGCATGTCTATTTTAAAAATAATAGATTAGGAGAAACAAAAATGAGGATTTTTATGCATAAAAGTTGAAGCAATTGTCCCATCAATACTAAAAACTCTTTTTAGCTTGGCCCGAAAAAATTAGGCCCCGTGATAAAAAGAATTATGCATTTGAACTGATTGAACACAACAAAAAATTAAATTATATAATAGTAGAATGACAATACAAATCATGTAATAATGTACAATAAATAAAATTCTAAATCATAAGTCTTGAGTTTTACAAAAATGACTGAATTATTAGAAATTAATATCTTATGCATACACGGCTAAAAATTATTTAGATCCAGCAGGCATGAATTTCAGCTTTTACCTCAAACTCGGAGACCTAGAATGATGCCGCGGTAGATATGCCAGATGATGAGAATGAAGCCTTTCACCGGGATGTGTAAGACTTTCTAGGCTACCGGCACGCGAATCGCTGATAACCACGTTCTGTAGGTCCATCTAAACGAAAAAAAAGCATAAAAATAATTTCTTCAAAAAAAGTATGCAAAATTAAATCTAAACCGGAAAAGAAAGTGGGTACACTCGAGTAGCGGTACTGCGAAATTCAGTACTGCGAACTCCCGCTATTGAGTACGTTTTTCCCCCGATAGTGAGATGCACGCTATAAACCCCCCTCCCCCACTCCTTATTTGTATATTTCGATGGGTTCAACGAATAATAGGCTATCTTTTCGTTACCGTTATTAATCAGGGTAACTTCGTTTTGTAGTAAACACGTAGAAGTGTTACAAGAAATTAAATTCTTCAAAAATTTCTTGTTTTAAAATTGGTAGGAGCCTAAATTACATTACAGACTGTTGAGGGCGGGCTTGCACAAAATGTTCGCTTTACCGCGACTCGAATGTATCTATAGGTTCGATGTCGTCAACATCTCTCTTATTTTCAATGTTCTCAAGATTTCCGCGGGCGCCTTTTGCCTCTGTTAATCACGTATACCGTTCGCTAATATTGCCTGCAAAAGTGCAATCGGTTTTCTATATTTAACATACTTGAATGCAGAAAGTATTTTTTAAAAGATTACCCGGTGTTACAAGCGTCTTTGAACGTGTTTATATGAAATTTTTCTTCAGATGTAACTTTGAAACTATCAGATTCAAAAATATTTTCGTATAATTTCCCTAAGCTGTTTATTTTATCGATATACATTTGACCCAATGACAATTTTTTATAATTTATATTTTTCCGAATTAACATTTGATCTAATTTTTATTCTTCGAAATAACTATTTGCCCTTAGTCTTATTATTTTGAACTAAAACTAGGAATAATTTTTATTTTACCAAATTTCCATTTGCCCTAATTTTTATATTTCCGAATTATCATTTACTTTCATCATTTTGCTATAATTTGTATTTCCTTTAATTGGCACGAATGATCATTTGGTCAATTTTTTGCAGTTTCCAAGTTAACAGCTTCCATAATTTAAAATTTTCCAAATTACTGTTTGAAACAATTTAAATTTCAGCGAATAACACTGTGATAAATGGAATTTATAGCGAATGTCAATTTGGCATAGATGAAGAGCATATGCAAAAAAACAGCGATTAGCGCTTGTAAACACCGGTTTGAGTGAAGATATCATGACACCCTGCAATTTGTGACACATTGGAAAATGTGTCTCAATGCACATAATAAATCAACGTAGCATGTGAAACTAATCGAAATTTGAAGGAAATATTTTGTTAGTGGGAATTAAGTAAGATCATGCAGTAAGTCTTATATAATTCATGCACATGCTTCTCTACGAGCTTCGCTGTGATGAGATCATCTAGGCGCAGTTTCTCAGTCTCTCAAACAAGTCCTATCAAAGTATAAAAACTTGAGTCACATTGTTCATATACTACACAGGATTTATTTCAGCAACTGTACGTCTAATGTCTGCATTGGCCAATTTAGTTATCTTCGTAAACATCCAACTTTCTCGTACTTACCAGTCGCGCGAATTTAAAAACCGCAATAATGAACACATATCGTTTGGAACAGTAAGAGTAAACTCAAATCTTTACTCTAAACTCATCGGCTTTTCAGCAGTTAAAGTATGGTGGGCGACCACTAATTCTACTCTGGATAAGAACCTGAGAGAAAATGGTCTATTTTATCAGTGGATAAGTTCATTTTTAAAAGAATAATCTTCTAGGATTGAAATGTATGCACGCAGGAATTCCTACAAATTGTCGGCATTTGGTTCGAAGGAGTGTCAGGTTTTTATTTTCAATTATTATTTGACATAGGTCAATAAATAACAATTTGTAAAAAATCTAAAACAAGTCAAAGGTTAAAGTATTGAAGCTAAAACTATAAGTATTGAATTTACAGATATATTTGAGAATCAAACAGATCAAATTATTATTGTTTTTACATACGAATAAAAACAAACTATAGAAGTGCTTAAGTTAAAAATTTTCAATAAAAAGATCAAACAATTCTGAAGTTCGGTGTAAGTACTAATTGTTCTACTAAAAACAACTTTTTGTATGGTAACCGGATAAAGTACAGCTCAAAAGAATGTGCACGCCTACTTTTTGAATTAGAATTTCTTATTCAAATGTTGGTGAAACTTTGTGACGTCGACAACATGTATTATACTTTAAACTCTGTATCAAAGGATACCAACTCGAGATAATTCAATTAATTATGTAACAGAATATTGAATTAAAGTTTTTAATCAATCCTTTAATTTGGAGCTGGTTGGATGCAGAATCTAATGATTTGTATGTGTCTAAAAGAACTATGTTATTTTATCAAATGATACTATTAAAAACACCTCTTCCAAATCCAAGCGTCCCCATACTTTTTAGTCATACTATATCTTAAAATTTCTCCATTTTATGTTCAAACTAAATATAATTAAGAGATTATAGTGATCGCGTGAGTTAATTTTTGCTTCCTCGTCAAACAAACAAGAAGTACTTTTAACGATTATTACTTGTCAACAAAAAGAAATAAATACATTAAAGATAAGAAAACCTGACATGCCTTACAGTAAAATTAGATCATGAGTATTTTGGTAATTTCATATTGATATATGGATAACGATTTAAACTGAAAGATTTTGTGATAAAAATTCTTACTACGTTTTGGCTAAAAAAAATGCACACTGCACAATTTTAACATATAGGATCTCTAGCATTTGCCGCAATGAAAATAAAATATTAGAATGAAAAAAGTTAAAAATTCTCCCTCTGTAAGACATGCGGCTAAAAATATTTTAGTCTATGATCAGGGAGTAATATTTTTTCTACTTACAAAACTATAGCCCCATGAATTATTTCACAATGCTTATCGCACTTGAATTCTGTTAAAATGATTGGAACTTACTTGGAAATTCCCTTTAATTCTCTTGGACTCAACTGGACCCAGTTGAATTATTTCAAATACCCCTAAAAATCTCTTAAATTCATTTGAATTTTCTCAGGTTCATTTGAATTCCCTTAAAATACACTTTAATTCCTGCAGATTTACTATAATTCCCTTAAATTAACTTTAGTTTCCTTCAATCTAACTGAATTCATTTGAGATCTTTTAAGCCCGCATGCATTCGCGCAAACTCGAATACCTGAAACTCAATTAAATTCCATTGACTTGCTTACATTCACTTCTATTTCCGTAAGCTCACTCAAATTCCCTTGAATTCTCTTAAATTCACTTTAATCCCTTTGAATTAATCTAAATTCTCTCAAAATCCATGAAATTTGCATGTATTCACTTAAATTGAGCTACATTCCCTTTAAAGCACTTATATCTACTTCATTTTTCTTGAGTTTTATTAAAGCAGCTAGAATTCACGGAAGTTTTCTTGAATGCACTTTAAAGCACGGAAATTTATTAGATCTTAGTTGAATTCACCCTAATTCTTGTCAGCTTACTACACAAGCCGCACGCGCAATGCGCGATAAAGACCCATTATTAACGTTTTTTTAATTACTTTTTGAGGATATCTCGAGAACTCATAACATTCTTCATAAAAATGTATCTTATAGCGTGGTTTCTAATTAAAAATCAATAGATTCGGAAATGACATATTAACGGATACGTGGGTCATATTTTGTTGATCTCAGTGACATTAAATTGAAAACCTGAAAGAACTCATAGATAGACCTAAAGCCAAAAATTATCATTCTACTCATCCTGATATGTAATCTATTTTTCTAAAATCTACATGTCTTGAAGGAAGTAAAAAGACAAATGAAACAGAAACAAAAAGAGAAAATGTAAAATAGGTAATGTTATAAACCCATATGCTAAATGGACCAAGCTGACACCTTGCGGCAACGGATTAAGGAACGAGGTGCGTAGGTGTTCTGGTGTTGGTAGTACGAGGGTGTTTGGTGATGATGATGATAATAATGATGATGGAGGTGATGATGATGGTAGTACTGATCATTGTCGGTATCGTAGTATTAGTGGAGATGGTTGTGGTTGTAGCTCGCCCGGTAGAGCTGTGCCAGCAATGGCTCTAGTTCCGGAGCGCGTTCCTTGCCGTTAACTAAGAGTACGACCCCAGACCCAATCCCTCCCTGGCTACTCTCGCCGCTGCTCCCTAGTTTATGATATTGATGGGACATCTTCCAGTTCACCTTTTTATTTCTGAAACAGAAGTATCAGATTTAATATTTTTTGTCCAAGTAACTTCAAACTGGGTTATTTTCCTTTCCAAGAAGTTAGCTATTATTTTTTATTTCAGTTCCTTAAATTAAAATTCAGAATTATTAATAATTAACTTCTGAGTAAAAAGTTATTTTTCCGTTTTTTTTTTTTGGTTCATTATTGGGTTTGACAAATGTTTGAGAATTATAAACAAAAAAAAAAGAAAATAAATTCGTTAGTACACATTTTGTTAAGAAGTTAATAATAGACTTAAAAAATAGTTATCAAATTCAACGAAATAAAGCTAATACATCCGAACTCCAAAGATACGAGAAGTTGGGGAATCGGAAACTCCAAATATACTGCCGCGAAAGGGGCTCCGAATCCTGGGACGTTTAGATTTCGGGGGTGATGCTTGAAAACGCACACAGGCCTACTGTGGAGTGTACGTATCTTTGGAGCTCTCATCGTTTGAGTTCGAGTGTAAAGCTAAAATAAAATCTCATACATAATTCACGGTTTCCCCTTGGTTTGCAAAATTTTTTTCGGAAGTTTTTTATTTTAAGCTTTCAAAACAGAACAATTTTATAATTTAGGTTTTAAAAATTTAATATGCAGAGCTCTGGAATCTTAAGAGTTCATAATATTAGCAATGAAAAATATACGGCTATTGGGTCTGCCAATTTGAAATAAGACAACTTTCAATTATTTAAATTTCAAACTATACAACTTTCAATGCTCCAATTTGATATCTTTTAATTTTAAACTCTAAACTTATCCATATTTAAATATCGTTCAATTTTAAAAGGTTTTTATTTGAAATATTTCAAACAGTAAAAAATGTATGTTAACATTTTAAGGTTTTAATTAGAAAATAGACAATTAAAAATTAAGGGAGCTAAGAATGGATTTTTGAAACTAAAAAATCTTAAATTCAGCTTAAACGATTTCAAATTTAAGGTATTTAAAAGTATGTCCCTACAATTTAAAGTGATTGGATAGGATAGTTGTAGCTTTTTCCCTACATGGAAACAGGTTTTGTAAAAGATAATTAAATTTTATAGGTAGCTTGCAATTTGTCAATCTCTTATTTAGTTTAACAGAGTATTTATTAGAAACATTTTCTATTAAACTACTTTCTATTTAATAAATATTTTTCAAACATTGAAAAAATGGTATATCTTGTGTCCTGCCTAATAACACTTCTTGTTTTTTCTTGTTTTTAATTTAATGCTGTACTTATATTTATATTTTTTGACCAAAGATTGTCGTTAATTCAATACAATTATATAAAAAGCAATCAAAATTTTTTAAGTTTTTATTCAAGTAGGTATGTAATTTCTGGAGAAAACTTTTTCTTTTACAAGAATGTTAATACTTCAAGTTCTTATAAACAGTTATTTCAAGTCAACATATTCAATGGAGTTTTTAACAACTGGCTTATGTTAAGATACTTAAGTAATTAACATGATTTTTAATTAAAATGAATGGAACAAAATAAAATTGTGAAAAATACCAATGATATGAGATCTCGAACCTGATGCTATGTTGACGTCTGTTTTCGGCGGCGGCAAGAATTCCAAGAGCACCATCTTCTTCTGATCTGGAGCCTCGTTTTTGGTCAGGACCCGTTGGAGGCTCCAGACTGTTTGTCCGACTCCCGGTTGCATGATGGTTATTCCCTGTATGGTTCACTCCAGCCATGTCCAACAGGCAGTTGAATATGGTCGAACGCTGTTCGAATTTTTGAAACCCGTGTAAAATTTACCATAAATTTCATATATTTTAGAAGCACGCGGTAGCACGAGACTAATATGTATGTACCGGCAAATACAGGCTTTTTTCTAATTCTCGAAACAACTTTTTCCCGATTCCCTCTAGATTCTTCATAATATTTTAAAACAGCGCCGATTCTACTGTCTTGAAAAATTTTGGAATCCAGGAAGACCTAGGTAAAAAGTATATAACATATTTATGATAAGTTTTAGAAAAATGCTTGAAACCATGCCAGAAAAATGTGTCATAGTGATATAATATGGTGCAAGGTGTTATTCAAAGATATATATTTAAAAAGTCACATGCACGAGTTGGCGAGTCCTTTAGGTTCTTTTATTTTTTATTCTTATTATATGTAAAATTTGTACGTACTTTAAATGCAGTGTTATTTTATAACAGTACTATAATGCAGGGATATTATTCAATGAAAAAGAAGAATGTCTCAATAAAGTCAATTAATGTTCGTGCTTTACTCGGGCTTCCCGAGAAATATCGTACTAAACCCTTCGACTCCCCCAATTCTAGAAATTGCATAATAGAATATTTCAAAACATTTTATAAAGGGATTGTCTATACGTAACGAAAAATGCACCTATTTATACGTAAATTTTGATACAGATAGTCACGGTAATTTATAAAATTCAGAAATATTCTGAAAATGCTGAACAAAATTCTAAAACGATATTAAACTGTATACCATTCTCGAAAATTTCAAAATATTCTAGAATAATTCACAAGATTCTATATTCTTCAAGAATATTGTAGAAGATTCTATTCCAGAAGATTCTAGATAGCCTTAGAATATTGTAGGATATTTTGAAAAATTTCAGAAAATTCAAGTTCTAGAGCATTCTACAATTTACAAAGAAATTCTAGTGAATTCTGGAACATCTGGAGTGTCCATCAATCACTGCTCAAGAGTTGAAAAAAGCACTGAGGGGTTCAGAGAACTTTTCCGCTGGAGGACCAGATTGTATCGAGAACTTCTGGTGGAAGAAGTTTACTTCTACACACCAATATCTGGCCCGCATATTCACCTCATATTTAAAGTCGAAAACGCTCATTGCGCAGTGCCTGGTGTTAGAACTCACTATACTCCTACCCACGGAAGGCAACTTTTCCAACCCAGAGAATTACAGCCCAATAACTTGTTTCAACACACTCTATAAGATCTTTACAGCGGTCCTAAACAACAGGATTGTTCGAAGAATTGAGCCCGTGTGGAGAGAGATGTACGAACAACGTGGCTCGACAAAAGGTGTAGCAGGATGCACAGAAAACCTGCTAATTGACAGGTGCGCCTGCAAAGACGCAGCAGATTGGCATGGATATTGGAATGCACAAATGTCCAAAAATTCATCAGAAGAAAGGAAAGAGTATTGGCGTTCTCGAGGACGCTGAGCTTGTAGATATAAGTGTTATCAGACATCTTGAGACTAAACAGACCTGTACGTAACTGGGCGTGCCTCAAAGCTACTCGTTTGGGGTGGTTCAATGGACCAAGAACGAGCTTAAGGCCCTTGACAACGCCACACATAAGATCATGCATATGCATAAGAGTTTGCATATCAATTTGTCTGTTCCGCGATTATACATTTCACGCCGTCAAGGCGGACGCGGACTTCTGAATCTCCAAGTGTCTTCATAATCGAATTGTTCTAAGTGTAGCTTATATCGTTGCAAATGGTAGAGATACTTTCCTAAAAGTGGTCAAGACCACGGTATGATTGGCAAAGGAGCGTTCATTTAGAAAGCCGCAGAGCAGGCAGCTGAGACCCTTGGCCTGAATTTTAACATCGGAAGTGAGGAACGCGTAGTGCTCCATCTAGATTCTTCTTTCCTAAAAGCGATAGTGAAGAAAGCAGGGGTTAAAGATGTACTTGACAGGAAAATGCTCGGAAACTTTTACAGAAATTTAGAAGAACAGTGCTTGTCAAAAGAGCAAACTTTTGCTTTTCTCAAATCATCAGTGCTTAATTCAGGTAGAGCGGGTTTCCTTTTCGCGTGCCAGGACGGTGTAATTTCTACCTTAGTATACCGCGACCGGATTTGATGTCAAGAAGTTCTAAGCGATAGGTAAAGAGCATATCATGCACACTAGGGCGAAGTGAAAGTGATAAAATTAGTCGAATCGTTTGAGCTAAGCGAAAAATATTTGTGGTTTGGCATCCGAAAAAAGTAAAAAGATCAATTTTTAAACCGGTTAATATATTGTGTTCCCTTTTTTTATTTGAAACAGTGAGCCCAGAAAAT
>JAWWLR010000165.1:9008842-9021389 GCA_035041075.1 Acraspis erinacei | reverse complement strand
CCACCTATTACGAGAAGAACAGTTCGATTTTCAATGATATTTTGAGTAATTTAAATTTCACCTATAGTTAAATAAATTGCAATTTAATTTTCTACCAACATATTTGATATTAAATTGTCAAATTAACTTATCTTTAATGTCGCTGTTAAATATCCTAGATTTTCATTCTGCAGCTTTAATTTTTGCGGTAAAAACTTTGACAAATTTTAAAATGTAAACAATATACCTGTATGAATCGAGAGTTCGTGATGTACTGATTTTTAGTCGGTATGGAAAAGCAAGACAAGTGTCGAATTAAACTAGTGTCTGCTTTCTTTGTTCCTTTTTTTATGTGTCTCCGCATTGTTCATTTGAAAGTTCTACGAAATTCCTTCAAGTAATAGAAATAATTTTTTTCTTAATTCGTTAAAATCGTTTAAAAACCCCCAAAACCTTGGTAATTATTTTAGACTCTGGAAGTATCCATATCTGTGAAATTTAATTAAATTTAAAAGTTTCATTATATTAAAGAAATTTGGAATATGAAATAATTATTTCAATAAGAACTTTATTTGTGTTTTCCATATAGGAAAATTTTCAATAAAATTTGTATTTTTTATTAAAATTGTAATAATAATTAATATTATTATTATAACATTTTTATCAGAGAAGGCATTAGATTTGTGTAAAATTTGAGCCCCTCTGTTTATGTTAAATATCCACGTTTTGATACCGTCCGATAGGTGAAGGGTGCGTACAAAATATCCATGTACTTTAAATACTAACTTCATTCAGTTATATATGTCAAATTTATTCATTTTAGTTCATGTTTAATAAAATTATAGCTTTTTTGAAAAAAGTTACCTACTAATTATTAAGTTTTAGTGTTTTGAAACTCGCTCATTACCAGAATTTGAGGGACAATATTGAGGTTAGAAGTTAAGTAAGCACTAGCAGCGATTTCTATCTCAGCATACATGGCCCATTTCGCATATAGCCTCATAGACGGAGCTGCCAGCACATATACTTGTAGTGAATGAATTAATCCGATTGAGCTCAAACTTTCCATAAAACTTCTTTAGATCCTAAAAAACAACTTTCATGTTGGAAGTTTTCAGTTGCTTAAAGATAGCTCGATACACGAAGCACTTGAAGGTTGAAATTCATGATTTTTGTAAAATATTAAAAAAAGGATAATCCAACTAAATAATATTTAAATTGTTTAAAAAGAAAAACAGTCAAATTGAACCACAAAAGACGAACTTTCAGGCAAAATAGTTCATCAATCCTCAGCAACAGCAGATTCATTTTCAAACAAGCGCAGTTTTATTTGAAACCATTCAAGATTCAAGAAAACAAAATAAGAATGATGCAATCTTGAAAACTGAATAATTTGCAATTCCATAGTTTTTAAAATTCAACAAGTTCTAATTCTTGAAGCAGCATGTTTCTTCGGATTTTTTTCTAGTAGACTCTGAAAAAAGAAAGGTATCTTTTGTCGCGAAAACATTCCGATCACATCATTGAATTAGAGGGGCATATTTCTGAATTCCTTGGATTAGCTTCTGTCTTTCGATGGAGACCAAACTAAATCACCCGCTGATAATGAATACACGTATGAATGCAGCCACCGTACAACATTAAAACATCTCATTTACCTGCAGTGGATGACCGTTCATTGTTGTGAGATGAAGGCCTATTACAATCCCTGAAATTATGAAAACATGGCTTAATTTAATTTTAATTAGCTGAAATAATTTCCTGATACAATTTAAAAAATATAAAAAAATTTGAAGGGAAAATTAGTTAATACTGCCAATAGTAACTTTAATCTTACAGTGAATGCAAACTTATAAGAACTCTCAACTGAAATTGAATGGATTAACCCATTTTTTTCTATCTTTTTTAATTATATCGTCATATCGAATAAAGCAAATGCAACTTATTAACGTTCAATTTAATAATATTTTAATAATCTCTTATTTCTCTCAATCGGCTTTAATCCTCTAACAATAGGAAGGACGGGCGAGGCAAGCAACCACCTACATGGCGTGCAACAGCAATCGCCTATTTTCTGTTCACCAGGGGTACACTCCCGGTCGCGCGTTGTCCGTTTCCAGACCTTTAGATCATGTGGTTAAAATATTACATCAAATAATTCATCCTTGAAGCCGTGAAATGGATTATTCTAAACATGGAATAAAAATCGACTCTGTAAAATCACCTTAATTATGCCATGCATAAACTGAAATATCTTTCTCAGGTAAAAAATATATTGTATACTTATTCAGAAGATAAAAATACTTTTTAGATGTTTCTATCAGAATAAATATAAAATTAATATGCAACGATGGGAAAGTTCTCTCCATGTTTTTTAAATATCGAACATCTTTCAGGGCGTGTTAAATACCGAGAGAGTTTCGATTCCGTAATAAATTTAAATGGAGACGGTCAAATTCAGAACCAATTTGTTTGCAAAACTGGAAGACACAGGGGAAAATGATTTTTTCAAATAGAACTCTGAAGGTTTTGTGAAAAATTCCTGAAAATAATCAAGAATATTATGACCAAATTTGGACAACCACCATAAAATGTCCCCATGTGCCGAAATGTTGGTGCTTATTTTTTATAAATGTTTTTATGGTGATTTGATAATGGTAGAAGTAAAGAGGACGAAAGAAATTTTAAAAAAAATTTTTTAATAATTTAAAACAAAATAAATAAAAAAAGAGAAGGAAGGGGATTTGGTTGGTTGCCTTCTCATTTTTCTTTCCTCCTTGTTATTTTTGTCGGAATGTAGAATTAATTCTTATTTTCTTTTCGTTTTTTAGAAGAGGAAAGGGAAGGCCTTTTTTCAGATTGCAATGGGGACGTTCTATGGTGGTTGTCCAAATTGGTCATTATCTTCTTGATTATTTTCAGGAATTTTTCACAATATCTTGATTGTTGGAAGATTAAAAAGGGATTTTAAATTTTATTTTGGTCTTATTTAAATTTCTTGATTTTTTAATTAGCTGACTTGCATTGGAGGTCATTTCTATTTTAGGTTATTTTATACCTGGTTTGCCTTTTAAACTTTTATTTCATTCTCAGGTTTCAGGGAGAGAGCTTCGTGGCAGCTGTTTTTCCTGTTTGCTGAAATTTTACTTTACTTTTATTTTGTTTTATTTTTTTTTAATTTTATTTTATTTTCCTTTATTTTTTTTTATTTTTTTTTTATTTTGTTTTAGTTTAAATTATTTTATTTTTTGTTTAGCCCTGATAAGGGTACTGTGTGAGTGCCGAAACGTTGGTGATTATTTTTTATAAATGTTTTTACGGTGATTTGATAATGGTAGAAGTAAAGAGGACGAAAGAAATTTAAAAAAATTTGTTTTTAAATAATTTAAAACAAAATAAATAAAAAAGGAGAAGGAAGGGGATTTGTTTGGTTGCCTTCTCATTTTTCTTTCCTCCTTTTTATTTTTGTCGGAATGCAGAATTAATTCTTATTTTCTTTTCTTTTTTTAGAAGAGGAAAGGGAAGGCGTTTTTTTCAGATTGCAATGGGGACATTTTATGGTGGTTGTCCAATTTTGGTCATTACATTCTTGATTATTTTCAGGATTTTTTTGTAATGTCTTGATGTTGGACGTTAAAAAGAGATTTTAAATTTGATTTTGGTCTTATTTAAATTTCTTGAGTTTTTAAATTCACGGAAGTCATGGCACTTGCGGAATTATTGGAATTCGCGGTAATCATGGAAGTCACGTATGTCACGGAATTTATGGAATACACGGAATTCATGGGATACACGGAATTCATGCAATTTACGGAATTCACGAAATTCATGCAATTAACGGAGTTCATGGAATTGAAGAAATTCATGGAATTAACGAAATTCATGGAATTCACGGGGTGATGGAATTATTGAAATTCACGGAATTCGCAAAATTCATGGAAGTCACGGAGAGTACGGAATTTACAGAATTTCAGAAATTCAAGTAGTTCACAAAATTTATGAATTCGTGAAATTCATGGAATTCACGAAATTCACAAAATTCATGGAAATCAAGAAAGTCATGGAATTGAATAAAATCAAGGAATTCACGGAATGCATTGAATTAATAAACTTCAAAGAATGCCGCAAATTCCTTGAATTACCTCATTTCCGTGAATTCCTTGAATTTCGTGAATTCTTTAGGTTCTGTAATTCCATAAATTTCGTAAATTCGTAGATTTCCGCTAATTTCATTATTTCTGTGAATTCCTTCAATATCACAATTTTTGCGAATTCCATGAATTGCGGTCGTTAACTGAATTCTGCAATTTTCGTGAATCCCACGAATTTCGTGAATTCTTTTAATGCTATACATTCAGTGAATTCTTTAAATTCTACGAATACCCTGAATTTAAGCAGTTCCGTGAATTCTATGAATTCCATCAATTCCGCGCCGCGAATTCCTTCAAAACGTAGGTTTTGATTGAACTTAAAACTTTGTCTTGAAAATTTTCTGAAATTTAGTCTATTTACTGAGACAAATTCTACATATATTGAATAATATTGAAATAAGTCTAAATGGAAGTATAGAAAATGAAAATTTGATATTCTCATTAATTTTGTTAAAGATTTGCAAAAGCGGCCAGTTATTGTGTATTTTAAACATCATGATAACTTAATGCGAAATTATATTTACACTTACATTGCAAATTTAGGAAAATAACGAACATGAGAACTAAAATATTGATGTCGGTCTTCATATTGACGAATTTAGTGCACTACAAGAGGCTAATTAAATTGGCCAAAGAATAGATGAAATAACTTGAACGCACAAAGGTATTGTATATTGAATAAATAATAAAACCAATAATATCTATCAAAAAATAGATTCAGTTGATCGTTATCTTGTTTGGCAAGCTCTGATAAATGTGTGTAAGTAAACAAGAATATAAAATGTGGGGTTGGGGGGGGGGGGGATGGCAAGAGTCCACGTGGACTAGGTTGATTCAAAGTTTCTTTTCTTCAATTTTCATAATTATTGCCCCAAACTTGTTCAAAGTCACGAAAAAACAAATTCGTTTTTGTAAACTTGATTTAGAATCTCCAGTATTAGGTGTAATGAGTTTACCAAAATTTTAGAGCCAGAAAGTCGCGAGTTCTTCTGAATTTTTCAACAGATTTTAATTTTTTATTTTCGAGCAAAAAAAATAATCAATCAGATTTAGCAGAAGTTGTTGTTTAAACAATTTTCTATTTATAATCATATTATCTTAGTATTATGCTAAAATGTTTCAGTTTTTTCTGAAATTTTCCAGCTTTAGTCTTCTTTTAAGCTATAGTGAGGTAGTCATTAATTTTAGTTAACAATAATAATTGTGAGCCACCGAAAATATAATAACATACCATTTCACGTCTGTGTGCGCAACGTCTTGAACAACAGAAGATAAGAAAGGTGACGGCGAGGTTCAGTATAGCGTTAGGTACAAGCTTCCAAATAATCACACCCTTTATAAGAAATAGTATACAGTAGCAAAAATTATACTCAGATAGTAGAGTTTTCATTTATTTATTTATTTATATTTATATTCACATTAATCTTTCATTAAATTCAGCTAACTCTGCTGTAGTGGCCTGGGACTATTAGGCCTAGGACTAGTAGGTTGGGGTGGCCGCAATTGCTAAAACAGGATTGCGAGGCTGTTCAACAATGATGGGAGGGGGTCCTCTTGGTCTAGGCTGACGTAATTTATGGACGGCGCCGTATACTAAACCGCTAATAGCCTGATTATCGTTATACACATGGAGGAAGATAAATAATCAACCAAAATATGAATCTAGATATTATTGGGTAATAATCACAAAAATAAACGCCGATTAATCTAACACGTCCACAATCGAATTTTTTGATTTTTCATCACTCAAAATTTTCGGCTTTTTTGTGCACCGATTAACATTTTTTGGCTTCTTTATTTTTTCCAAAAAAGCAATTTTCTTGTGGAGGTGCTAGGTTACATTAAAGTAGTACCTCCACATGCTGAGATTACAAAATAATAAATATTTAAGTCCAGAAGAATTTTGGGCTTTTCTGGGCTCTTTCAATCTGCAATCAAAATGTTTCCCCAAAACAACCCTTAAGTTCCAAAATCAAACCCATCTAAAAGTATGAACTGTTTAGGAATTTAATCCTGGCATATTTTTAGGCTTTTTTGGGCTACTCGAAAATACCTACTCCGATTTTTGGACTGCAACCCTTAACGCTAAAAATCATCCACTTTTTACCACCTAAATATGACTTTGTCAAAAAATAATTTTTTCAATAATTTTATCTTTTCAATAAAGTCTCTGATTTTTGGACTCCTTAAAAATATCCATACCGATTTTTGGTCTCCAAACCTTGATGTTAAAAATCAACCCGGTTGTCCCACGTATATATGACTTTGTCATAAAATAACTATATACAAAGATCATTTTCACATAATTTAAGATTTAATATGTGAAATATAAAGCAGGATCTTTCGTTTTGCGTGCATCTTTTTTTATTTTTTATATACTTATTAGACTACAGCCGGCTTTTTACTCAGCCGAAAAACTACGAAATGTCAGGGAAGTTTCGGGTGCAGTGGAAATCAGGGAAAAGTTAGGGATTTTTTCAAGCGAGTATAAATTTATTTTGAAATATGGTAATATTAAAATGAATAACGATGTTTTTCATTTTTAAAAGTAAATTTATAGTACTGGATTAAACCTAATAAAAACCAACTTTTTAAAAATCATTTTCATTAAGCTCAGGAAAATATATTTGATTGTAACTATTAGTATTTTTAATATGCACTGAATTGTAAGTACCCATTACAATAATAAGTAGTAGATTTTTCAAGAAATAAAATAAGCTCTAGGACATTCGAATTTAATCAGAATCGCAAGTCTTATCTCAAAAATGATAAATAACTCCTTTGAAGTAAACAATTTCAACTTAAAAATTTTTTGCGACAGTTTGTCCCAATTTCTCTATCAACTGTATTGACAAAATAAAAAAATTCCTAAAAAAAAATTATTTTTGATAAAGTTATATCTACATTTTACAAAGGGGTTGATTTTTATCATTAGGTGCATGAGTGAAAAAATTGGAGCGGGTATTTTTGAGGTGCTGAAGAATCGAAGACTCTATTAACACTGTAAAATTCTCAAAAAGATTACTTTTTACGAAATTCATATCAGTGTGGTGAAAAGGGGATGATTTTTAGTGATAAGGGCTGGAACCTAAAAATGAAAGTGGGTATTTTTGAGAAGTCCGAAAATCAGAGGCTCTATTGACAGTGTAAAATTCTCAAAAAGATTATTTTTTGACATAGTTATATTTAAGAGGTTCAAAGGGGTTGATTTTTCATGTTAAGAGTTGGAGCAAAAAATCGGAGTGGGTATTTTTGAGGAGCCCAAAAAGGCACAAAAATATGCCACGATTTAATTTGTGAAAATTCTAATCTTTTGAAGGGGATTGATTTTGGAAGGTAATGGTTGGTTTTGGGAATTTTTGTAGATTTTAAAGGCCCAAAAAAACCCAAAATTCAGGTGGAATTGAATTTTTATTATTTTTCAATTTTTAGCATAAGGAGGTGCTACGTTAATGTGACCTAACAACACATCCAGTAAATTTGATTTTTTGAAAAAATTAAAGGAGCCCAAAAAGTTTTAATTGCTGCCCAAAAATCGCAAAAAAGCCCGAAATTCTGAACTATGAAAAATTCTAAAATTAGATTGCGGAGTTGCTACCTTAATCAAGCTCCAAAAGAAACACTTTGTAAGGTGCCATTCAAGGGGCTCATTCTTCCGAAAAGGAAAACTTTTCTTGAACCACCATATGCATTTTGAAATCTTGAATAACCATTAGATATGACTGAATATAAAATTGAACCATATGACTGAATAAAAAAATTCATCCCACGTTTCTAAGCAACCCAGTCCATCTAAATAAGAAAATTTTGAAACAGATATACTAATTTATTATTTATATCTGTTTCAATGTCTTTAAACTTTGTGTTTACGTTACACCAAAAAAGAAGTCATTTACACTAAATTCGGATAATTTTGACGTAGTATTGAATCAGCTAAATTCTTTTCAAAAGTTTCAGAAACAGATTTGGAATGAGGGACCCGAAGAACCCACAACGAGATGAAAACTCCTAGTATATGTTCCTTTTTTCAAACCCTGATTTTAGAGTTAACAATATGTAGATGAAGATTGCAACTTTTGGACAAACCCTCTGTTATAAATATTAAATACCCATACAGCAAACACTACAATCAGGAAAACGCGGATAAAACGGAATTTTATATAAATAAAAAGTGTCAGTATAATAAGCTGAAAGCATACTCTAATAAATATTCAATTTGTACGATTGCATGTTTAAAAAAATCTTATGAATAGTTTATATTACATATGCCATGATTTATCTTTATTTAAGAGCGACCGATACAGTTCTTAACTTAGAGAGTATTTATATTATTAACTCTGGTTGTTTAGGACAAGTCCATATGTATGGATAAGACTCGGATAATACGGACTACTCTTGCGCTATAGCTCGGATAAGACGGGTCCACTATTTTTTCTTTAACCTTGGATAATCGCAAACTCGGATAAAACGGGCTCGGATAAAGCGGGCTCGGATAAGCGAGGTTCTATTGTAATAACAAAAAATAAAGGAAGGCGATGACTCATATGCTTTCTTTTACATGGAATGTCCATTGCCTTCAATGCTGAAAAATTTTATTTCTCCCCAAATCTTATTTCTTCTCCACGCGATTTATCTTTCTATCGCATATTTTTCACAATTTGAAATGCAAATAGTTAAATTGAAACTTGGTAATAGGAATCTAAGATACAACTTGACGCAAACTTGTGCAAGTCATTACCAAGTCACCTTAGACTTCAGTCTGTTTGCTGTACCCTAAGCTTTCGAGTGTATTGTAGAACATAATTTGAATCCTCCAAAGTCTATTACATGTATAGACCGTGGAATACTATAGCTGAAATGTCATTTCAAGGAGTTCCATTTTCATGTAGTATTATACCTAATACAGTAAGGATCGAGCCTGGATTTGGTCTCTGAATTACATGTCTGTACCCCCAGGGCTTTCTTCCTCTTCACTCACTCTCTCGCTCTCTTCTGCTCAATTTACCCTTTCTTTCCCTTACATACCATTTTGTTAGTCACGTCCCATCCCGATGCACAATGGCGCAAAAAAAACCGCGCCAAAATTGTCCAACTTATTCCCAAGTTCCGATCTGGGCCCGATCGGATTTTCCACATATGGCCGCAAGGGGGCATGTGGTCATCGTGATTCGGAAGCACAGAATTGTTAGTAGATATCTTATATCTGCAATGAAGACGAAAGTGAGTTTTAATTCGCTAGAATCAAAATAAAATCATCATAACTAACACCGCGCCGAACTGAAAATTTAAAAGAGAAAATTGCTAAATATTATTTAATTAAAAACTAAAATAATTTGGGCTTATAAATATAAATTAAAGTTAGTTGCAAAAGATGATTATGGAGGGTTAAGTAAAATATTTTACAGTTCTAAGACAATTCTAAGCTGAGGAAGAATTTCATGCAGTTGAAAATCGATTTTTCATGAGTATTTCCTAGTAGCAGTAAATAATAATCTCTATTTGTGGATAACATGTTCTAAAAAATATCATATTTATCGAAAAATTAATTCAAAAATTTATTAAATGAGAGAATATTTATATTGAAGATATGTAGTCAATATCAAAGTTTTCCATATTATTAATCATTTTTACCTGTGTTTGGAATATTTTGAAAAGATTTTTCAGATATTTATATTGACAAGGGCGATTGTCATGCATTGCGAACTTAGTGACTTTTGAGGTTATGGACGTCCGAGTTCATTTTCTCGTCTCAAACTGCCCGACAATCATCTCCACTCCTAAATTAGTACACCAACTTCCTATGCATTCACATTGCTTGAAAACATTCAGAACTCAATTAAGACTCCACTTTTTGTATGCAGAAACATAGGTATTTCGAAAAAATAAATTAATAAAGAAAAAAAATGGTTAGAAAAGAAAAGACATCAAATACTTTATTATCCTGAAATAAATGTTTAATTTGAATTTAGCGCGCTTATCTCTAAAGATTTCGATTGGTCGACTGTTCGCATTCGGTTGTTAGTGATGAAGGTAGGCATTGTGGTAAAGATAAATAATAGTGAAAAGTTCTTTGTCAGTTGTATAGTTGCAGTTTGGAATCTGTTGCAAGGAAATATATTCAGCTTATAAAGATACAGTTAAGTTTTTTCAAACAAATTGATTATAAAATAAAGAGTTAAAATGACAGTTATGTTTTCAAGAAAGTTCATAATTCATTTTTAGCTTCTGCATATTTCCAGCAATGTATTCGAGAAAGCGTCGTCATTTTGAGTGCATTTACTATTTATGTAAATAACGAAAATGTTTTCCAGCTTTTTAGAATTTTATATTTTGTTGCTTTTTTTGTGAAAATGAGATTATTCTATACAAAATATATGAATTTTCATTTTAGTAACATTATAGATTTTTTTAAGTCTCATTCCACGTGTCCCATATGCGGTTGTCAAACATAAATCATTCCAAAATAATATTAAGAAGATTCAAAAATATTTATAATTCAAATTCATGTGTGTATGTGTGTGTAATAGTTCTAAATTTGAACATTGCTTTTCAAAGCATAATAGTTTTCTTCGAAATGCATACTCTTAACGATAAAATCAAGGAATACAAACAGTTCAATAATGAAGAATATTGAAAAATTGAAGTTTTGTAAATGCAAAGTCTGAAAAAATATTATTAAAAAAACTGTTTAAATTTTACTAATTATAGAAATTAAACATTAAAGGGGCCACATCTGGGCCAGATCGGACCCCCACTTTGGATGCCCAGATCTGGGCCCTGTCGGGTAGGGGTTTTCATTTACGGTCTGGCGCTGGACATATTACCGAATCGGGGCCACATTTTTCCGCTCGGGCACCGACCGGCGCCCCATCAAAATTTCTGCACGGGAACGTCCGTGGAAAAATTGATTTTCAGAAGACAATTATTATCCGATTAAAGATTTTTTTAATGAAAACAAATATGATTTTGCATTGAATTTTTATAAGAGATTTAAAAATTTTGGTTTATTTTTTTGTTTAGTTAATAACTGAAAAGAACAAACATTTTGACTATTGAAGTATATCGTTTTAAATAAAATATGCTGGGATTCAGTCAAAAATACATAGAAAACTAAAAGCAGCTATTCAAAATAAATGTCCAATTGCAATGCAAATGACAAAAAAAATTATTGAATCTTTTATAAACAAATAAATGAATGAAAATGGTTTTATGGACAAAAAGAGTTTTTTATTTGAATTAATGGATTTCTATGGAATTAATCATATATTACTCGGAAATAAAACCTAAGTATCATATTTGGTCACCAAATAAAAGTTAATAATTTTTTAAACCTACTTAATCAACAAATGCACTATTTGGCTATTTTTGGAGGTACAAACTTAATTTTTTCGATGTAATTAACTGTAAATAACTAACTTATAAATTTTTAGGAAGATTTTGATGAAAATAAACAATTTTTTATTGTAAAAAACAATGGCTTGAACGTATCATTTTATGTATTAATAAATAAAATACCGCTTTTCTCACGTAATTAACAGCCAGTTATTTAGCGATGATTTTTATCTATGAATTGATAATACTTGATAATTGTTTCACCAAACATAATTAACTTTTTTATTTTTATTAACAAAGTAGAAAACGAATTTTTCTCGGCCAATGCATTTGTAAACTAAATTTTTTTCTTGTGGAATATAATTAAAATTACTTTGCAATAATTCCTTGCCAAAAGTGGATTAAAATTTATGATTCGATTATGTTGGGAAGATGAATTAAAACATGTTTGCATCGATTGGTTTGCCACATGTCAAAAGTTGCAATAGTATGTACAAATTTTTTAAAAGTTCTTCGTCGAAGCTAGTAATTTTAGAAATCGTCTGATAGTTTTCAAATTTAAAAAGTGTGTTATTAACAGTTGATTACACAAAAAAAGTTTAAATGCTGAAAAGTAGCTAAGTAATGAATTTGTTAATTAAGTTTGGTGAAACACTTATCAAATGTTATCGATTCATAGCAAAAAAATTATACCTAAATAACTGGCTGTTAATTCCGTGAAAAAAGCGGTATTTTATTTATAAATACATATAATTATAAAATTTTTTAAACATCTAAAAAATCAAGTTTGTACGTTCAGAAATAGTCAAATAGTGAATTTGTTAATAAAGGTAGTTTAAAGAATTATTAATTTTTATTTTGTAGTCAAATAATATTGATTTTAAAATAACAAATGATTTATTAACGTTTATTAATTCAACTAAAAACTCTTTTTGTCCTTAAATTGCTCAAATTTAGAGCGAATCAAGTGATGCATCGCCACCAATCACCACGAAGCCATTTTCAATCACTTATTCGTTTACAAAAAATTCAATAAATTTTTTAATATTTGCATTGCTCTTAGAAATTTTTCTTGGAGCGTTGCT
>JAWWLR010000165.1:8951390-8966353 GCA_035041075.1 Acraspis erinacei | reverse complement strand
ACCTCGATTTTGTCACTAGAAGAGATTCGTTAGCATCTTTTGTTGTAAGTTGATGCTGATGTAGTGGAAGAAGAGCTGGAATTTTCCGCGTAATACCCAACGCGCCAGAAGATTAGGGGCATCCCGATATCCCACATCAGCAATTACAATATCGTCTTCTTGGAACCATTTGTTCATTTGGTCAGTGATATTGGTCAAGATATTGGCCTAAGTTTGTCACAATGATTCGATGTTTAACCCTGTGCAACTAAAAAAACTGTCCATTTTTGGACTTTGAGCCCCTTCGCACTTTTGATCGAGACGATGATAACTACAATTTTACAAAGTTTAGCAAAAATCGACTGAGAGCCATGTTATGTACATTTTGTGCGGGGTCCTTTGCTGATTCCTGTGCGATTAAAATTATTTCTTTCTGATATTGATAATTGAAGGACTGCAATGCGTCTAAATATAACTATGTGTGACAATGAAGGTGAAGACAAGTAACAAGACAATGTTCAGGTAGAAAAGCTATCGTTTATTGCACGTCCGAACTGTAGTGCATGTTGTACAATACTGAATAGGCGCACATGAGTCGCAATCTTTATGTATATATGTGTATGTCGCAGTGCTCTAATATACACGCTAAATCTTTAGTCATAGATCCAGCTAAATCTGACACTCCCTCCCATGTATGCTTAGAGTGGTTGATCATCTTGGCCTTGGATAGTCTCTCCACTCTCTCAACTCTCGAACTTTCTTCTAGTAGGTGTTGTTTCCTTTAACAGAAGAGACAGAATTAAAGATCAAAGCCATCAAATGACTGTGAGTTTGTAATGGAAGGGGCTTTGTGAAAATGTCAGCTTTTTGGTCTTTCGAGCTTATCCAGTTAATTTTAACCAGTCCTCGAGTGACGCATTCTTTAATGTAATGCTCTTGCTTATCTGTTACATGTTTCAACTTTCTACCCGCTCATAGCCGAGTATTCAGCCTGACACGTCGATAGAGTAACATATCGCTGTTTATGTGTGCGCCAAGCAATCGAATCTCCGTACAGTTGAACTAAGTAGCTGCTAGTTGTAAACTTCCCTTACAATCGGCTAAACTAGTGTCAGATTATCCCTCTAATTTGTCTGCCTGTCCTTTGTAAATCAGTTTCAAGTGTTTCGTACCTGCTAAGTACCTAAATACTCGCTCTAGCATAGACCATTCTATATCGCTGGGGTTCAAATGATGTCTGCTTAGTACGTTGACCGCATACAAGATATCCGGTCTCGAGCAGTTAGCTAAATACAACAAGGACCGTACGGCCTGCCTGTATTTCGTGATATATAACGCATTCGAGGCGGTGTTTTCGCCTTCACAGTCACGTCTTTGCTTGTTCTGCACTTGCATTGTGTACATCGGTTTCGATATCGGTCGAACATTTTCTTATCCAAATTTCTTTAACATATTTTTAGTGAAGTCTGTTTGACGCAGACTGATTTCACGGTTTTCAATAGCTTTGCTCGTGACTTTTGCATATGCAATGTAACCGAACCGCTTTACCTCATTTATACCGACTTTAAAATTGAGTGCAAATACCTCAATTGGAGCTCTCCAGTCTATCGCTTTGTGTGGCGTAAGATTGTACACGTAAAATGCCGTGCCTAGCGCTAAGTCCCACGTGTTCGATGGTAGCTTAGAATTGATCATAAACACCCTGAATCTTTTTCTGGATAGTTTGATTAAACCTTTCAGCGACACCGTTATGCTGTGGTGTATCTGAACACACAGTTCTAAGTTCCGCTCCATACTTTTGTAAAACTTTGACTCGCGGCGATCGTCCTCGAGGAGAGCGTTCCCGGGACAACGAACGGTAACGCGTTGACTCTCGACGTGGCTTTTTCTCCTCCGGTTCATCCTCCTTGAAGCCAACGGACCTTTTTTTGCAGGAGGCTATTGAGTTCTTTGCGAACAATCAGCTGCGATGTGGTTGACTACTTTCTTGCATTCGTAGCAGAACACTCCAGTGTTCCTGCACTGTACTGCATGATCCCCACGTTCACCACAATTGTAGTAAGCATCCTCGTTTCTATTACGTTGGACAGCATTTACTTCCGGACGATGTTTCTTGGTAGCAATGCGTGAAACATTATTTTTAATTTGATTATAGTTTAATTTACTGCCCGATGTACTTGAGGTAAGTACATCTGTCGTCACTATATCATCAATTTCTTTCTCTACTGCATTATATATAATGCTCTTTTTCTCACTCTCACTAATTTTCTGTGACTCTGGGTGACTTTCGTACAGTCTTCTTAGACTTTCAAAGCGTTCAAAAATATCCTTTCCTCACTCTTTATTAGCGTTGAACTTAATATTTATTACATCTCTATATGCTGTGTGAACTGAGATTCCCGTCCCTTCTCTTTTCTTTTTCTTAACTTCAGACAGCATATCTCTCGGATCAGAAAAACCTATAAGCGCATTCGCGTATGTGTCGCTGATGTGATTTATTATTATACTACATACTTTAATTTTATCTGATTAAACTTTCTCTGTATTAGTGAAATTTAAATCATCTTTGCTGAGAACGTAACCTAAATTTTTAATGCTCAATTCCGACATGAGATACTGCTCAAATGTTTCAAACTTTCTTTTCGATTCAAGCTTGTAAGTGCGCGTCGTGTTATCTATTTCGCAAAAGCTTTCTGCGTTGCTTTGTGACAAGTTAACCATCGAATTCATCGCATTTGGGTTTTGAGGGACATACGAACTGGGATAGGTTTGTTTTTCTACATCTTTTGAATTTATCGAATTTACAGGGATTTCTGAGACCTTCTAATTTTTCTAAATGATTGAGATTGATTCAATTATATTTTTAACTTCTTTTGAAATAAACTTCCTCAAATTATTATAAAAATCAGATTCTTTTACCTTATGCATGTCAGTAACTTTATGTGGTGATGAAGATGGTGGCACCTGCTGAAGTTGATCATCCTCCACGTCTTCACTGTCTTTCACTGGTTCATCGGTTTCATCTTCACCGCAAACCGGATCGACAAGCCCTGCCGGCTTCGTGTCGGTTTTCGGCTCCATCATTGTTGAGCTTTGCAGTGGTTTGATCGTCTCGTTGACTGCGTCCCATTCGAACGTTTTCTCTTTTTGAAGTTTGATGTTTTCCTTCGCTGCATCCGCTTTTTCTTGTCTGAATACTGACTTGTGGTCGAAAAAATTGCAGGTTCACTATGCTGACTACTTTCGGTTTCGTCTTTACAGTTGGTTCGAACAGACGATTTGGAGGTGCTGCTTCACTCAACGAGCAGTTCTTCAGAGCTTTTTGTAAGTCATCAACGTTAACATCGATTTTATTTACTTTGTTGATGGCATCGACAAGATGACCTGTCGACTTAGACTGCAGATCGACAATCTGCTGACTTAAACGTACATTGGTGTCTACTAATTTTTATATCGACTCGACCTTTGCAAGTTCCAGCTCCAACGTGGACATCGGCTTTTTACTACGCAACTCTAGCATCCCATCTTTGGACATATTGACAAGGCATTCCAAGTAGCCTCACTGCTTGGAAGTCAAGAGATTTGATTCAAGTTTTAAAGCTTGACCGCCCGAGAACACCATCAACAGATGCTCCGAACTATATTTTAACAGATAGATTGCCTCGTTTGGATTTTTTTCTTCTAGGTTGAAATCTAACCAGAGCACCACTCTGATTTCGTTGAATCTCTCTGTGGAAATGAACGTTATAGTTTAGTGTTTTTCACACCAAAAAAAAATTAACTAAATTAAATCTATTTGCTCAACTTCAACTTAGTTCTATTCTATTCAGTCGACTAAAATTCTGCTTTTTTAAAACTTCAAACAATCGAACTAAAAACTTTCGAAAAGCACAAAAACTGTCATCATCAAACTAAACTTTTCAAACAAAAACTTTCAAATCATCAAATTGAAACTTTCAAAATATGAAGTTAAAACTTTCGAGAAACTTTCAACGCATCATATTCAATCTAACACATCCAGGTTTCTATCAAATGCATGTTTTTGTTTTTGCGTTGCTCATATGGCCAAGTTTGAGATTCCTAAAACAACCAAATTTTATGTTATAGTGCACTTGATACTCCACTGAAAAATCAAACTTTCGGCGGCATCCGAAGTAGCCGAAGCACGCGTGAGCTAAAATGCAAACGAGCGCGTCAAAGTTCCCACTTGTGCCCTTAAATAATACACACACACTCCTCAGCTGTTTGAGTACATAGTCACACCATTAGCTACGCTCCTGAAAATTTCAGCGCTACAATATTACCTCGCTTAAACGCAAGTGGCTATGTGCTAGAGTGTCGATAGCATATACTTTCGGCATGCTCACTTTCGCATCACACTCATCGAACACACGGGCTTATGTATTTACGCTCACTTTTGCGCCCGCCAAATTTAAGAATTACGCATGCAACTTGCTTTCGACTCTCGAGCACATTCAACCGAGTACATCACGCGTCCGCGATAACTCCTATTCTCTTTCTCCTACTCTTACTTGCTTTTCACCCTTTCCTGTTCGAACGCGTTTGCCCGCGCACGGTTTGGCAACAATGTCGAGATGCGAAATTGCACGAAGCCAAACAAAAACAATACCAGGAAGTGAGCTACTTTACGCGCAATGTTTTCGATGTTTTCAACTGAACTAATTCTCGACCCTTCCTCGCACCTTCCAATTTACGAACAATAGAGATTCCGAGTTTTACTCCCACCTTTTTATTACAAGAGATTGCAACGAAAAATTAACAAAGAGAGACGGCAACAGTCGCTTTAACTATTTTTATGGCTACTCTTCGTTTTACACACTTTTCTTTGACACTTTAGTTTCATGATAAAGACAAATTACTTGACTTGCCATCGATTGCTGCTTCCGTTTTACCAGCGTCTCCGTCTGCCGCAACGGTTTCTTTCTTTGCGTACCTCATTCCCCTAACTCGTCCTTTTGTTCTCACAAACGGGTATTGCCTCGTGAAGATCCTCCAAAATATGTCTTGAAGAACACTCGGAGAACAGCCAGACACTTCCAGAAAGAACGCGGCGTACGTGCAAGAACTCCTGAGTTCAAAAGACAAACGAGCAGCACCTGGAACGAAACTACGACACACACGAACGAAAAAAAAGAACGCACGAGTAAAGACAACCTTCCATCTAACACACCCTCTATGTCAAACAAATATTTAGCAGTGTAAGCGTGATTGGCCCATCACCTGAAGGACTGCAAATGCGTCTAAATATAACTATTTGTGACAATGAAGGTGAAGACAAGTAACAAGACAATGTTCAGGTAGAAAATCTATCGTTTATTACACGTTCGAACTGTAGCGCCTGTTGTACAATACTGAATAGGCAGCGTGTGCCCGGCGCACTCTACGGACCCGAAGGCTCGCTGAGCCCGCTGACGATTCTGCGCACATGAGCCGCAGTCTTTATGCATATATGTATATGTGGCAGTGCTCTAATGTACACTCTAAATCTTTAGTCATAGATCCAGCTATGTCTGACAATAATAAGATTTAGTTTCAAAAAATATTTTGTGAGAAAAAAAATCAACAACTGTACATTTTCCAAACATAAATTTTGTGCACTACCTTTTTTAAATAAATCGATTTTTTTCTTCACTTTTTTAACTTTCTTATCCATAATGAGAAGGTATTAGTTTTATGTGAAAACTGCCTTTCGCGGATTTCATCGAATGTCGACGTTTTGAGGCCTCCTGAATCAGAACAAAAGTTTTTACGTCGGTTTCAGTCTGTCGTTCTCGACGTCGTTCTTTTTATCTGTATACCGGATAAGTTTTAAAAGACTAGTCGGATTGGATTGTGTATTGGCACACAGTTTGAATGATCAAAAAGAAAGATCGATTTCGTTAACCAGAAATTGTTGATAAAAATTCAAACAGAGCATTTTCAAAAATGTTGGGGCTACTTTTTTCAAGATTTGAAAGTTCCGTCGACAGCTATTTATAGCAGACAACAATTCTAGCATTTTAAAAATCGAAAAATTTAACGAAAATTAACATTTAGAGCCAAATAACGCGTGATATGTGATAAATTCAATATAAGAAATATGTTTATTTTTCAAGGCCCTACAAGATTGTCAATAATTCAAGTTTTTTTTGCACGCAAAACTAATCAAAAAGCAATAACTCCATTTTGTGATCAAACAAAACAAGATACGAAAAGAGATAGGTCGACAAAAATTGTGCAGCTAAAAAAGATCTACAAATTTGTAACGAATTACTTTTTTCTAGGATAATTAGTTTCTGTTTTATTCGTGAAAAACAACATTGAAAATAAAAAAATAAAAATTAGTGTACAAACGATACAAGCTACAAGAATAAATTAGATAACATTTATTCAACCAAAAAAGGTTAACAATTTTTGTTTAATATTTTTTGATAGGAAACGTATTTTTTCTTTTAATCGTGAAAAACAAGATTAAAAATAAAGAAAATCATAAAAACAAGGCAATAAGGATAAGTATGTGTCAATTTCCATGCATATTAAAAATTTTTCTGATATAAATTTATTGAAATAATACATGTTTCAGCACAGCTAAGAATAAAATTTAATGCAAAATTAGAAACAAATATTAAAGTAATCATGATAAATAGCCGAGAAACTAGTCTTTAAGGGTATAGGGCAACTTTGACCAGACCTATTTCAATATATTTAATATTCATTCTAATTTGATAAAGGAAATCTCCAGCTTATTATTTCATGAATCTACGTATACCATACGCCTACTAATTTATAGCAATATACTTTTAGAGAAAATTGGAAAAAAATTTTGACATGTCGAAAATTCTTTAGTTCAATATTCGTCTGATCGACAGATTTCATTGGGATATACGAATTGTACAAGAAGACAGATATACTTTGACCCGAAAAGATGAATTTTCAATAAAAGAGTTCATTTTAAGACAACAAAGATTTATTTTCAAGCATGAAAGATAAGTTTTGGACCATAAAAAAGATGATGTTTTAATACAAAAGGACGACATTTCAAAAAAATTCTTGGATTATCGACTAAAAATATGTTCATCGAAACAGTTGAATTTGCAACTAAATCATTGAATTTGGACCGAAACAGTTGCATTGTTAACCAATAACTGCATTTTTGGCCTGCAACATTGAACTTTCAACGAAGAAGATGGATTTCCTACCCAAAGATGAATTTTTTAGAAAATTAAAGAATTTTCAACCAACTGTTTTTTTAACCAAGAAGAATAATAAAAAACGAATTATTATCAAAATACATACATTTCTAATCAAATTGCTGAACGTTCAACTAAAAAAAATCAGTCCACCAAATATGTAATAGAAACATTTTCAGCCGAATTCTTGAATTTTTCAGGTAAACCCGAATTTTATATAAACTAGTAGAATTTTCAACAAAAATGTCAATTGCGAAGAAATTTTTGAATTTCCACCACAATGATGAATCTTTAAAAAAACAGTTTCATATCCAGCAAACAACATTCATTTTCTACCAAATACTTACATTTTTAAATAATATATCGTAAACTTCTGAACAGATGCTTAAACTTTCTACCAAAATAGTTTAAATTTCAACAAAAACTATTAAATCGAGCTTAAAGGGGACTACTTTGAATAAAATAAAAAAAACATTTAAAAAAAATTTTTTTCATTCCCAAGGAGGTTACTTTTCACCCCACCTAGAATGAAATCTTTTTTTAATTAATAGTTAACAAAGAAATGGTATTTTAACACAATAAATGAGTTTTTAACTAAATAGTTCAATTATCAATCAAAGAGATGATATTTCAACCAAATAGTTGAATTAAAAAATAAAAAACCAATTCTTAACAAAATAGTTAATTTTTTAATCAAAGAGTGTATTTAGAACTAAAATAATTAAATTTCCAGTATAATGAATTTCCAAGGATCTGGTTAACTTTTTCCTCCCTCTTTTTTCAATTGTTATTTCTTGCCTCCAATAAGCCGTAAAGCGAGGTATTTTGTAAGTCTGGTTTTTAATTGTGAATATTTTTCATTCTCATTTAGCATAGAATTATTCACGAAAACATAGATTTCTTTGCGATCTTAAATTAAAATATATGTAAAAAAATTTATATATGAATTTTCAATAAAAATTAATGAATAGAATAATTTAAGATCATATGAAAAAATAAAAAACTTATGTTCAAATTAAGTCCAAACATAATGCTAAGTACTGAAATGTATAGCATGTGACAAGCGCCTTCTGGTGAAATTTATATTTTGCTATGGACGCTCCGAACACAGAAACTTCTCTCCTCGTGATAAACTAGCCTGTGGATCTTTGAAACTTTTCAGACATCGAATACCTATTCATGAATATGAGTAGGCGCCCGCTAGTGGTAAACTGGAAACGATTTCTCTCTTTGGTTCTCATGTGCTGTCGAACCCGTTTGTACGCGTTCATGAAGACCGCTCGCATCTGACAATGCCGAGTTTTCTGGTAGCCCTGACCACTCAGTCTCTGCTCCTCACTCAAATTATCAGTGCCAGGAGCGTGAATAGATGATTCTAGGTTGTAACGCCGGGAAAATATGAACAGGCGAAGAGTGCGCTCCTCATGCATTTCACTCACAGCCCCTGGTTTGCAGCCATTTTTTAGGGTTTCTCAGTCCACTCTATAGAGGTGGGAGTAGCTGAATTTTAGCTTTCTCACCTCCGCTATATGGATACCCTGAAGCTGACCTTGTAATGTGTAGATATATCCTACCGTTCTTATGATTAAGAAGTGCTCATGTTAAGAAATTAGTATAGTTTCTCATTACTATACTGTAACATAGCATCATTTAACATGATATTGCACGCGGCGAACGTCCGCACAAACAGAACAAGGACCCATTCGGTTGGTACAGAGTGGGGACCGCCAGCCAATCACAGCATAGCGCGCACTACCAGAATGAAGAGCCAGTGTAGCGAGAGACAGGTCTGAAAGAATTCTTCACTCAGGTCTCAACGCTCGTGTCGACGAGTTTGTCGAAGGGATTCACTCCCGAGGAGAGTGATCTTTGTTTGGTGAGGTTTCACTTGGTCGTTTCGATATTTAGGACGTTTGGTGGTGCGTTTCCCAGCAATTAAGTGTAGTGTAGTGAAGAAAATTCATAAGTACTGTTCGATATGTACGCTTTTTTTGTACAATGATTTAAATTTAAATTAGATTTTCGAGGAAAAAAGAAACAAACAATCAATAAAGCCAAGGTGCTCACCACTTCTATGAGCACGAAATTTACTTAGAATGTAGCTTTTAAAATGTTCAGCGTCATTTGTAATGTTATAGGTTTGCTGCAACGATTTTTCTGGCATTGGCAATGATTTTAAGGCTAGGCCTTACCAGAAAAATCAAAAGATTTTCCTCCTCTTAAAGGAAAAATACCCTTTTTTAAGACCAGCAACTTGATATTAGATTTTTGTGAACATCTACCTTCGCTATTGGTGGCGACGCCTTCGTGTAAACCCGAAAATAAAAATAAATAAAATAACTTTTCGCACAAGTATTTATGTAAAAATAAATACGAAACGTTACAAAACCTGAACTGAAAAGGTTTCTTAACATCTTTCTGTAGTTTTCCAGTGACATCTGGATGACTTTGAGTCTGTAGAAATGCAAAGAACTACATCTCTCCCGTGGAGAAGTGAGCGGTCCACTGGAAGCTGACCATCAGGATCTGATTAATTCCTTGATAAATGGGGATTAGTATAGGTAGCTCGTTATATTTCAGGTAAGGACATCACTCTAGTCTCTAAGAAATAATCACTTAAAAAGTCATTTTCGGGATGTCTAGGTTTGATCCTAAAACTCGGTCTCAGTGCTAGAAATATCAACAATAAGATTAACCTCTTTTCCATCACTCTCTGGATGTTCGCCGGCTAGGTGACTCCCAGGTTAAACAGCTACGTAAGTACTTCAAAAGCAGGTCGCACATCTTGCTCTATGATCATGTCTGTTTAGTAGATATGTATATCCTGCATATATGATGAATGGGTCTGTTATGCCGCATTATATAATTTTTATATATTTATTTATAAATTTCCGTTTGTATGTGTGAAATTGTGTGTGGCGTCGATCGTCTCTAATATTTGTTGTAAAGAATCGCTGTTCTAAGACGCTGTTAGTAGGTAATGGGCGTGATTACGAATGTACGAACAGTGTAAAAGGCTTATTAGATCTCTATAAATGGACTCTCCAGTGCGAATACCGGATCACTATATACGGGCACTCAACAGCCTCGTAGTAGGATGAACTAAGCAAAGGAACTAATCAAATGTGTTGTTTGTTCATACACTCAGGTTGAAAAATGTGGTGGAGCAGTAAGATGAACTCAGGGGGCACGAGAAAATCTAATACCTTTGGCTTGCAGAGGGGAAGCTTTTCTGGCAAAAGGAAGATAGGTGCCCTAGGATTTATCTTACCTCGCCTAAACATGTTGATAAATCGAAATAGCAATTAAGCTTTCTTTGAATTCGGTTTGTTTTTGGCTGTTCGATATCAATGTATTTTTGCAACGCGTTCTCTGGTAAATATTATTTTAGTCTTAATTATTTTTTTAGTACTATGCATCTTTTATATAGGTATTGCTCCTTTAGTTTAGGTTAGTATTGAAATTACATGTGATGATGTTTTTTTAATTAGAAATATGTCCATAGATTTCTTCCTCTAGATCACTTTTAAAGGAGGCGTTCGGTGGTTTATAAATAACGCCTCCTTGCAAGTTATCTAGAGGCAGAAATCTATGCACCTATTTCTAATTTGAAAAGCATCGGGTAGATCTTCTTATAGCCGATATGCAATTTCTCAAGCTTAAATGTATCTGATTTCACTGACCAACTTACAAATATATGAATGGGAAAAAGTTGATTTCTAGCAGAATTTCAAAATTAATACTAACTTGCTGGCTTCATTTTTGACCTCAACTTTTGAGAAATTTGTGTCTCTTCACGGTTTTGACCAAAAATCTTGCTCCTAGATCACATCTGATATTAAAGTACTGATGAAAGAACGTGATAAGAAACGTAGATTGGCGAAAAAAATAAAGAATACGGCGATCCAAGCTGAATTATAAAAAATTATGAACCCAATACAAACCAAAATGCATGACACATATAATCAGTCAACTTTAACTCGATGAAAAACAAGAACAAAATAAGAATTTATGTCTCTTTTTAAGGCGATTGGGGTTAATCCCTCACAAGCGTCATTCTCCAGAATCTTCTCTATGTCCTAACATTCTCTTTAATACATTTTTCAACTATGCCATTGTCTGGGGCAGTTTCACCCAACGTTGGAAGTACTTCTCCCGTTTTTTGATGACACTGAACTTTTATTTTCGGATATCTCTCCAGAATTTGTCTTGAAAAAACTAAATTAGGTAAAATCTAACGCAATAGAAATTAATGAAATTGCCACTTAAATTATTCGCTTATCACTTCTGTTAATTTTTTCTGTTCTGCACATTTACAATTTCTACCGTCAGGTTGGAATATTCCCTGGTCCATGGAAAACAGATGTTATTCAACCAATTCCAAAAGCTTCCAAGTTTACACTGTAAAAAATTATGTTTTGTTTTACATTGTAATACTTTGGAAACTAATTGACCCATATAACGCAGAAAACTTTGTATGTCCCCATTGTATTTCTTTTAGATAATTCATTGAATGAGGGTGACATCCCATGGCGGCGTCAATATTTGTGGAAAATGCAAAAAGTCAAATCACTAGATATTTTAGCCCATGATATTCTCCTAGTAATCCACAGAAGCACTGCCATTGGCTGAAATGTCAAGTGATTTAAAGTTCTGCGTTTTGCGTAAAGATGGACGCTGTCATGGGACGCCACCCTGAAGAAAACCCATCGTGTAAAAAAGTAGCAATAACGCATCCTTTGTTTGACGGCCTAGACTTGTGCCTGCCTGCTTACTGTTGGTCGCTCGACAGTCGACACAAGCGTCTACGGGCACGAATTTTGCTAACTTTTATATTCCGCGTGTGCATAATGAATACGTTCACTTGCTTCTTCCAGCCTTCCAGCGCTAGACTTTACGTACGGAAGCAGTTGAAAGAAAAAATAGTACATTTTTTTTCGTTTTCTCCCTTAATTTTCCTCAAATCATGTCGTCCGTGATGTATAATGATCGAAAATTATTATTCGATATTTTGTAATAATTTTATAAAAAAATTATGTAAAAAATGCAGTGTGTGCATTTCAAGGAACGAAGAAACAGTTTTTTCTCTTAATTTTATTCACATAATTTCCGCGATGTTTAATATTTTTGAGACCATTTTTTTCAAAATTCAAAAATTCTTTGTACGGATATTCATGTTATTCAAAAAGTCGAACAATTTATCCTAATTACTGTTTTGCACAAACCCAAAAATTACCAGAGTATTTACAAAATCCAAAAAAATACACGAAAATGAACATTTTAAGCCAAGTAACGCACGATATGAAAAATATCAAGAGAAGAAAAATGTTGCTCATTGAATATCCTACAGAATATATAAATTTGTTTAAAAAAAATAAATATAAAGGAGGGCCGGAAATGTGAAAATGAGAACATATGAAGTCCCACCTATTTTTGACCCTAGATGCTTGGAGAGATTCTTTTTGTCAATTATTAGGAGATATTGCAATAGGGCACCACAACTGCGCTCTAGAACACGATGCGGTAGAAAATTCAATTGCCAAAGTTTGGGTCACTGAGATTAGAGATATAATTTAGAAGTTAAAAAACGATAAGGCTGTTTAGTAGACCGTATGTTTAACGTTTAAATCATGAAAATAACATTGGAAATAAGCAAATTCAGTTTTTGAAAAAACGGCAGAAGTTGCAATAAAATGTTTAATAACATTTTTTAAAGAATGCGGATTTTTTAACGAGACAATGGAACTGCGTCGGTTTTAATGCCAATGTATGTTATAAATTGTAATAATATACATTTATGGAAATCATATGCAATCTAAGAGATAAACTCGAGTGCGAAGCACGAGATGTGCTTTAAAGCCGAAGGAGCTTTAACAATAGAGAATTCACAAGCACCATATTACTGTTGTCGATGCTTTTAACCTTTATTTTTAAAAAGTCTGTGCTCGAGTGTGGGGAATACACAAAGACTGAGCACGAAGCGCGCAACCCAATATTTGCCTGCTCTAGTCGCGCTCAAAGCAAGTACCATAATGACCATAATGATCATAAATATGCCGATCCTTTTAAATGATACATTTTGGGACCAATTTTCGCTTTGGATCGATTGCTGAGTTTGGGACAGGATGACATTAATTGTGTACTCAATTGGGCTTTGCATAATGGATTAGCTCTTAACCCGAGTAAAACAAAAGTAATCGCCATAGGCTCCTCCATTTCTTGTTAATGGACTTAGCTTCCTCTTCATCGAATTGGTTTTGGATCTGGTCCTGAAAATAAATTGAACGCTGTCTTGGAAGGAGTTTTTTCTCAATTATCTAGGAAAACTTTCCGAATAATTTATAATATTCCTAAGAGTAAACACATAACACAATACAGTAAAAATTGGATTTTTGAATGTAGCAACTTTTCCACGCCATTTTAGAATCGTTACGTACCAAGGTAGCAGAATTCATCAAGATCACACGTGTAGCAAACTTGAAGTACAAATGATACACGTTTGTCACATAAGTAGTCATGTCACATTATTAAATCGGTGTCACTAATGCGCATTATGCAGAAATTCACAGGTACACCATTGCAGTTCAATTATATAACACTAACCAAATTATTGTAGATCATGCGTGTAACCAAGCTATGTAACATATGTTATATGACTATTACAGAATATTTATGTCACATTGTTACATAGCTGTTACAAATTTGCATTATGCAAAGTAGGGCGTATTACAAAAATTAAATATTTTCCATTCGTTGTTAGGTAGGGCTAAAAAGTTTTTGGTGGGTGCCGAAATAGATCTCTCATCGCCAAAGGTTCAAAAGTGGTTATTTCTAACATACTGGAAATTCGGGTTCTCAAAATCACAACCTCCGATGTTTCTGGGGTACTAAAGAAGGCGAAAAACTGGTAAGCGCCTGGTTCGGATATGGTGCACAACTTTTGGTACAAGTACCTGAAATGTGTGTACGGTTCATTGGCTAGGTGTATATTTAAACTTTAGTCGTCTACAATTTTGTTGTCCTTCTCACGTCTGTGTTGGTGTACAGGTACCTATAATATTGGGAGGTTAAAAAAGCTCCTTAAAATCTTTATTTTTTAACTGTAATATAGTAAAATAAATTTGCCAATATCTCTCCCCCTCTCTCCCTCTTCCTCACGCCCACGTCTCTATCTGTCTCCCTCCCTCTTTCCATACCAATAAAAAGTGCTACACGCATCGAGTATATAATGCAAAAAATGAATTGGTACCATATGAGAGAAAACTAGGAACAGCTGAGGTAATTACAGAGAAACTTCAGTGTAATGAACAGGAAAATTTATAAAATGCAAAATTTGATGATAATATAGATAGGGAACGAAATCGATAATTTCAATCACACGGTGATCCATTTTAATCTATAATCCCAAATATCTTCTAAAATACTTTATCTACGAAGAAATGGTTCGGATAACCGTTGACCAGGACCGAGGGGGACATTTGACTGTACCATACATTTTGATCTTGAGGTCAATTTTCAAGGTCAAATGGAGGTAAGACTTTTCTTAAATGAGAACCCCTATTTTTGACTGCAGATTTGAAAATATCGGGAAATTTCACGTCAACAATGACCTGTGGAAAAATGGGTTTTGTGACCTTGGAAAGATAAAAAATTAAGGTCAAATGTCTGAGAAACGACCAGATGCCCTTTTTCTGCATTGTCTTGATTTTTCGGAGCAAAGAAACGTGCAAGATGCTTAACAAAAGTCGATGAAATGTTAAGGTGCACATCACCTTGGCCATCATGACCTTCAGG
>JAWWLR010000165.1:8351739-8361918 GCA_035041075.1 Acraspis erinacei | reverse complement strand
AAATTCTAAAAAACACGAAAAACAACATTTAAAGGCAAATACCGCACGATATGAAAAAAGTCAAGAGAAGAAAATCGTTAATTTCACCATATGAACTCCCATCTAACACAAAGCTGCTGACCCCCTCCCCCCTCATTAATCGAAGTTTCGTTTCACTGTTGTTGTAACTTGACTCTCGACCCTAGACGCTTGGAGATACTCTCTTTGTCAATTATTAGGAGATAATGCAATAGGGCATCACAACTGTGATGTAGAACACGATGCGGTAGAAAATTCAATTGACAAAGTCTGGGTCCCTGAGGTTAGGGATATAATTTATAAGTTTAAAAAACAGTCAGGCTGCTGTGTAGATCGAATTTGTAACTTTTAAATCGTAAAAATAAAATTGGAAATGAGAAATTCAGTTTTTCAAAAAAGGGCAGACGTTGCAATAATGAACGTGTTCATTAAAGCCGAAGGAGCTTTAACAAAAGAGAACTCAAATCACCAAATTACTGTTGTCGATGCTTTGACCTTTATTTTTAAAAAGTCTGTGCACAAGTGTGGGGAATATACAAAGACCGAGAGCGAAGCGCGAGAATCCTTTATTTTTAAAAAGTCTGTGCACAAGTGTGGGGAATATACAAAGCCCGAGAGCGAAGCGCGAGAACCAACACTCACGCGCCCTAGGCACGCTTAAACTTGCGAGCCGCGTGGGCAAAATCTCTTACAATCTTTTTTAAGCAATTGAACTATTTTCACATTAAGATCGTGTTAATTTATATCAGATAAATTGAAAGGGCCTAGGGAAAATAGCCCACGCACGTATCAAGCATATAATGGCACCATATATTAGTATCTATCTGAATATATGGTAAAATCCTGGAAATGTCAACTTAAAAATTTCATTTTTTGGAAGTTATCAAGCAGAGGCTACTAAAAAAATTAAATTCTGACCATAAATACAGATAAAATTTTTTATGAGTTGTCAAATTCAATACAATTTCATCAGATTAATCGGAGTGGTAGGTCATGGTTAAAAAAGTTTCTGAATGTAAAAAAAATTTCACTTGGTTTTTTGATTATATAATCATTTTAATCATTTTAAAAAAAACGACTTTTTTGATTCTCATCCTAATGAGAAGGCATTAGTTTTATGAAAGATTTGACTTCGTCGGAAAGGAAAGGACGAGATTGTTGATCAGCCATTTTTGGCTGACGGGACTGGTTTTATAAGACAGATATTTTCCGCTTTGATCGTAAAAAATTCTACTAAAAATAAAAAAATCTATTTTTCGATAGAACTATGCAAGATTCGAAAAAAATTGTTCATCGAAAATAGATCTACATATTTATTATTAATTATTTTTATAGGGCCCGTAGTTTTTGTCTTAATCGTGAAAAAAACTTTCAAATTAAAAAAATTTTTAATTTTGAAAAACCAAAAAATATTAGAAAAAGGGAATAGAAAAAAATTATGTTCCCAAAAGAGATCTACAAATTTTTTGTAAATAATTTTTGACAGGAAGCATAGTTTTTGTTTTAATGGTAAAAATAAAATTAAAAATTAAGCTTTTTTTGAAAAATAACGGCACAAAATACAAAAAAATGAATAGACAAAATTTTGTTTATCAAAAAAATATCGACAACTTTGTTATAAATTATTTTTTGATAAATGCATAGTTTTGGTTTTAATCGTGAAAAATGACACTAGAAATAAACAAACCAAATTTTTGGAAAAAAGAGACAAGGTATAATAAAATGTTTAATAAAAAATTTCATTGCCTAAATTAAATCTAAAAATTTTCTTTTGACATTTTTTTTCCCGCGAGACACATGATGAGAATGCATTCGTTAAAGCCGAAATTTTAATTTTTAATTTTAAAAGCGAATCGCGACATTCAACAGGCGCGTTCAAACCGAATTTTTTGGGAAGTTATAGAGGGTTTGTGTGTGGGGTGGGGGGGTAAAGAAAATAAAAAAGTAGTTGTTCTCGGAAATGGCTCAATAAATTTTAATGGACAAAATAATTGTTGCGAAAATCAATGAGCCAATTTTTCTAGAAAAATGGAAAAAAAATTCTGACCAAAAAACCAGGTAAAAAATTTATATTGAAATTTTAACATTTTTGTTAAACCACGACCTACCACGCCGATTAATTGAGGTAGAAAATATGTTAAAGAAGATAACTCAAGAATATATTTTTTTTAATTTAGAGATGTGACATAAGCTCTAACAAAAATTTGACACATATTTATAACATATACATTTTTTTGCAGGATTTTTTATTCACATATATGCCAAGATATGGTTCCAATATAAGCTTGTAAGGTGAGGAGGCGATTTTTAAACGCATACACCCACCCCCTTACAGTTTTCAGTGTCGAAAATTGAAAAAATAATGGAAATTTGAACCTTTTATTTAAATAAATTTATCTTCCTTATTCAAAGCACGTAGCAAATTTTCAAAATGAAACTACTTTGGTTTAAAAAATAGGCGCCGTCAACAATGGACAGTAAATAAGCTTTGGAGTTTTGAAAAATCCAAAGTTAAAGAGAAATTTCAAAGTGGTAAGTACTTCGATTTAAAGAACGATTTAAAGATTTGATACAATATTAATGGCAAATTTCACTAAAATTGTTAATTTCAAAACATTTGTTTAAATTTCTTATCTACTATTTGGCAAATGAAGTTGATATTGTCGGATTTCGATTTTTTACATTCTCATCCAAATGAGAAGGCATTGGTTTTATTTGAAATTTGACTTAGTCGGTTTGTATAAAATATCTACGTTTTGAGATCCCCTGAGTCAGAAAAAACGATTTTTACTAAGGTTTCTGTCTGTGCGTCTTATATGTCTGAATTTATGTCTGTACCATGTAGGCACGATAACTTTGGAAAATAAGAAGCATTAAGAAAGGTGGGTCTGGTCCTAAATTTTAATAATTATGAAAAAAGCAAAAAAAAAATTATTTACAAAAAAAACTTTTTTCATAATTATTAAAATGTAGCACCAGACACACCTTTCTTAATGCTTCTTATTTATTATCTTGAATTTTCAACTCGATGCGTCGCTTCGTGTGAAAATAAGTTAGGAAATAAAAAAAGTTTTGCTAAGGTAGGAATCTGGCCACGTGACCTACTCGTTACATAGCCTTAAGGCATAAAAAGAAAGGACGAGTTTGTTAGTCAGCTATTTTGGATAAAAATATTAAAAGTTAGAGAATTAAAAAAATTTGTGAATAATTCTTTTCAATATTTGAAAATTCTAAGTACGGATATTCATAGCACTAAAAAATTCGAACAATTTATCCTTACGACTTTCTCCGATAAAAGTAAAATTATCGGAGTTAAAATGAATATTTAAGGTCAAATAACGCACGATATGAAAAAAGTCAAGAAGAAAAAAGTTTGTTTTTTAAAGTCCTACATAAGATTATCGAAGCAGCTTTTTAAATTTTCGCGAAAATTCAAATTTTGATCGCACAAAAAGTAATAAAAAATTTCAATCATTTTCCATTACTTACCCTACTCCTCCTACAATTTCCCCTCACTTCCCCTTCTTGTAAAAAGTACGACGGCCAGGCGCACACCCGACCAGAACTATAAGGTTTTCTGCCCGGGGGTAAAAAGCCCCAAAACAATAATAATAATTTTAAAAGTAAGAATTTCTGAAATAGAGATAATTACAGCAACAGTTTTCAATATTGTATAACCTTTTCAGTCTTCATATTTTCAAAATGAAAAGTAGAGTATTTTCGATGAAGTTCATCTCGGAAATGTCAAAGGTTGACGATTTTTTGAACGAAATAGAAAATATTAAAAAAACTCCCACTAAGAAGACTAATATGAAAATTGACCGATGCTTTGAATCAAGATTGAACACTTAGTGGTTTTCGTGCTCTGCGAAACCGACTCCGGTTGTTCTATGGACGAAGCATTGAAGACAAGGCCTCATTCATTCATTATGCCATCGAAGGCTAGCACCAAATTATGGGAACATTAGCCTGATTGAACAGAACTGGGCTAGGCTTGTTCCCTGCACGTACTAGCATGGTCCAAAAATGCATTGCAATTTTTTATTAGCTGAATCAAGTTGAAACTCAACATTTCTCTTCACAATTAGCCATACAATTTGAATAAAATATTACTTTTTAAATGTAACCCCATAAGTACTTTTTATAGGGTACCCAAAACATCTCATAAGTGAACAATTGGATTTTACGAGTTTTTGACGCTAATTATGATTTTTTGCGGTTTTCTGTTTGAAAGATGTTTTCAATACATTAATTACTACCTTATACTTTATACTTATTATTATTGTTAAAAATATTCTCTTAGAATAATACTAGAAAATTGCATTTATTTACAAAATTTTCTACTTCTTGTCCGATTTTCAATTCGAGTGAGGTAAATCATTAATTGAAGTTAACAAAAGTATAGTAGTTTAAGCAAGTTATTATTATTTTTCATAATATTCAATTTAAATAATACCGGAATATTGCGGCTTCTTCTGAAATGTTCAACCAGTTACCCATTTTTTACTTCATTCATAATGCAAGTTAACAACCATAGTTGTTTAAACAAATAATAAATCAACATTAGAGAGAATCATATTTTAAATCGTCTCTTTTTTGTGATTATAATTTTATGAAATGAAACAGATATTTGTAAAATTTATATCTGCGACTTATATTCCCTTCTAACGAGAGACGAAAGTTGGAAACAATACATTTACTGCAAGTGGAAACAGAGTACCGTAAGCAATTTCCTGACCAGTGACTGCAGTAAGTCTTATACTTTGTCCCGTGAAATGTTATAATCAATTAATTATTTTTTTGAGATCTTTTTAATCTTTATATATGTATATTATCGGTGACGAAACGTGTTTTCTCCAGGGAGGCTAATATTAAAATATGCTCAATTCCCAATTTTTCTTTTACACTTTACCATAAACTTCTTGTTGTAATTCAAAAGAAAACTACTTCTAATTATTCCATTCTTTGTCTTTGTCTTTTGTTCACGTATTATTTGTTCATAACTAAAACAATAATCACTTGTTTAAATAATTATATTTGTTAACCGCAACTATCTAGAATTTATAAAGCAGGAGATACTTATAAAAAATTATAATTTGTTTAAACAATTATTTTTGTTGAATTGAATTAAATATTAAGTCATTCCAAGTAAAAGGTGGAAAAAAGGTGTAACATTTTTGAAAAACTGCAGGTTTCTAGCATTATTCTAAGACAATATTATTAACCCTAATAATAAATCTTTTCAACGATCATGTTTGTAATAATCATTCAGCAGAAACAATTTTTATTTTAAAAACCGCAAGAACTCATAATTAGGTCCAAAAATTAACAAAACCCATTTTTTCACTTGTGGGCTTTTTAGGACTCTGTTGTTGTAGATATTTTCGATAAAAGATTGTTTTCAGACCATAGAAAACCCTTTTTTCAAACATTTTTTGAAACTTTGATCGAAAAGGACCCCGCACCATACGTAGAGCAAATGTCTTTTGTCAAAATATCTAATTATATTTTATTCTTATAATATCGAACGTGCAGATCAATAATTAAAAATAAAATAAAAAAATGGACACTTTTTGCTCAAGCAATTGTCAAACCTCAAAAACTTTTTTGTAAAATTTGGATAAATGCCTCATATTTATTAGCCCAGACTCGCTGAAATTAAATTTTGGTACCATTATTATTATTAAACCATTATTATTACACCAGTAAGCCTTTTCCCTTTCGGGGTAGGCGTGACTCACTCGGTGGGGAAGGAAGTGGTGTGAGGAAGGGTTTATGCGCAACACAGATCCGACCCAGGCTTCTGATCAATCTCTCTAGCAATCACCCCAAGTAAAGATCCACACAAAGGCGTCATGTGAGGTTCCACACTTGGGTCCATTAGTATCCAAAGTCTTTTGTTTCAAGCGTCATTCACTCTACTGGCACTCTTTTTATTAAATAGTTGCCGCCATACTTTTCTCTCCTGGCACACTTCTCTAGTTTCTTTCACGCCCATGTATTTTTTCATGCAAGCTCTCATTTTTCTGTGACTTCTTATAGCTCTTCTAACTCGGGTCTCATTCTAACTATTCTTTCCGCGGGCTGCCTCTGAGCACGCTGCCGTTCACTTTACCTTGATATACTTGTTTCGTTAGTCGTTCACCTTTCATTCTCTCAACATGCCCGAACCATCTTAACCGATTTCTTTCTCATGTTTCAACTACTCAGTGGGCGCAAATGTCCCAAGACGTTTTCAGAACGTCCTGAAGACGTTTTTAGGACGCCCTGAAGACGTTTTTAGGACTTAAGGCTTAAAAGACGTGGTTAGAATGCTTTTAGGACGTTCCAAAAACGCCTTTGGACATTCGTGACCACTGGGTAGTGCCTCTTCCGCACCACATTCTTTGAGAATTATCTCGTTACACACTTTGTCCATAAGATTATTCCTGCATATTATGCACAAGAATCTCATGTCAATTGCGTTAATTTTACTCTTATCTTTTTTTTTATCTGTCCATGTCTGTCTGCCGTATAGTACAGTCGGTACAAATATAGAATTATGTATAACCATTTTAGCTTTATTTGAAATCTATTTTTACTTCTGATAAGGGGCCCTGATCTACCAATAACTTTCTTACCTTTGTTTATGCGTCTATCTACCTCCTCATCTATCTTCCCGTCCCTAGTAAATAAGCTAGGTATAAGAATTTATCAACTTGTTCAATTATTTCCTCATTTAATACAATGTTGCATGTTAATTTCTCATTCTTTCCTTTGAAGATCATAGTTTTTGTTCTATTTACGTTCATTTTGAGGGCCATGCTCTTCATGCTTGCATTTAGTTTAATTAACATTCTTTGCAAGTCTTCGATTGACTCAGCCATCACAACCTTATGATTCGTGCGTACACAAGAATTGAGGTGAGTTAATAAAACGCCACAAATTTCATGATATATACAATGTAGAGATAATAGTCTTTAAATTTAGATGATAATATTGCATGAAGTATATTATTGTACCCATTATTATTTTCTTAGTTTACGACGTTAAAAATATATTATTCAGATAGTTCAGGTAAATTTTTGGAAATTCAATGATCAATTAGTAATATTACAATTTCAGTCAAACAATGTTCGACTAAGCCACACAAGGCTTTTAGCATACTGACATACTTTTCTGCACACAAAAGAACATTCTTCAAACCAATAAAAGTGGGGTTTTTCATTGCAACAGCAGGTACATACACTTTGTGTTTCTTCACTTTACAAGTATTTTCACTATTTTCACATTATGCAACAGGTCCAGGTATACTGTCGAAAATACTGTTCTTTTCTTTTATATATGATAAATAAATGTTTTGGTTTACAAATATAATCCATTGACTGAAAAGCTGTATGCACGGTAAAAAAAATTGAGCTGTGACAGGAATATTATTCCTTATTATAACCAAACATTTAACTGGAAACGAACGAGGGAATTTAGGAAGATCCCCACGTCAGCCAAAGTGAATATCTTTGACCATTTTAGCTGTTCTGGGGATATTATGTAGTCAACGAAGGTATTCTGTATAGCTGGCTCAGAGATTTGAAAATTCTCTGAGACATCTATTGAAGAATGTATAGCAGTTATAATTAAAAGTCTTATAAGTCAGAAGAAAGAAAATATTTGTAAGAATGCATAACTAACCTTCGAATGCTGGAATGTACTTCTCCAAATTCAATTGCTTGAGTAAGCTCTGTACAAAGGGGTCAGCCATTGTACTCGTTTTAATTTCTATGTAATACAACTAAAAAATATCTGCACGTTCCAAACTGAACGATTGAATTAGCACTATCGCGTGGATGACATGAACAGGCCGGTGGAAAAAATAACCTTACTAATTCCCACGAACCGGCGCAGAAGAAACATTTTAACTTAACTCGTAAACGAATTCGAATTCACAGGCAGAAGGTTCTCATCCTAAATTTTAATTCTATATAATAAAATTCTCGTTTTACTTACCTTCCTTCGTAAAATTATCATCCGTTGAACTTAAAGTCACTTCACTTCAACTTCGACCACCATTTTAACATATTTTAAATATATTCGCAGGCATTTTCATTTTAGCTAAAACAGGTAAATTATATTCACGACATCTGGCAAACAATTCGCTACTGTGGGAGTATATATTCCTACTTTCCCTAAATCTTTTAGTTAATTCTACGATATTGATAGAATACAGAATCTATTGAAAAGAATAATTTCATTGATTTACCTTTTCTTCGAAAAGTGCTGTTTTAAGCGAACATTTTAAATACTGTAATTAAAAGTTTTACTTAATCTACATGAACATATCCTTTGAATTGAATATATTCTTGAATTCCGTCGTTCGCCTGAACAATTTTTTTTTCCGTGTGGGTTTGTGAGAACGTCTATTATTAGATGTGTTAAGGGCCCTTTCAAGAGTATTGGGGGTGTGACCATAGACGAAGGAGAGGGAATGGATCCATTTTCCTTGTAAGAAAAGTCACAGTTTCCCAAAAATCAGTCCAGGCCTTGCCTTTACTCTTGCAACACTGTACCCTAGATTAACAAGCATGTTTTTTTATTGTAATTTCTTAATTCTCAAGAGTAAAGATAATTAAGAGAAAAAGTGAGTGAAGTGTCCCAAATTTAACATTCAATTGAAAGTGCCAAATAAAAAAAGTGAATGAAGTGCAGTTTATTCAAAAATCAAATCAAAATTTAAAAAAAATGTGTGACAGTGCATTGAACAGTGCCAGAATTGCACTTGATGCAATAAGTGAACACCTAGCTGCAAGGGCTGGTTTGGAGGGATACCTTGCTGGATGTACCTCTTCTGCTTACATTTTAAAGATGCCTCCCAGCAGCAATAAAAATGAGGCTTTCATTGGATATCTCAATAGAAAGCGGAAAGGAAACAATCGGGTATTAATGCATTAAAATCTTATTTATTTTTTAAAACTTTTTTAATAATTATTTTATTTAAAGAAATTTATCTTTTTTAAAATTGAAAACTTAATGATTTTGGTAAATTTCAAATGATAAATTAATATTTTTTACAGAATCTTGCATCTCCAATGAAACGCCGTCGATTCTCAAAACCTACACGAGGATGGAGAAGAAAAGAAAACGGGCAACTGGTGATGTGGTCCACAATAAAATGGCGATAAGGAGATGCCCTACAAAAAATAAGGTAAACCAGAAATAGCAATAAGCTTCCAAATCTGGAAATAAGTATGGAAATTGACGATGCGATAACACCAGAAATCCACCAACAGAATCACCAACCACAGCAGCAGCAACAATTTCAACACCAGAAACAATTGCAACAACAAGAACAACACGAATTACAACAGCAGCAGCAACTACAGTATCAACACAAACAACAGCAGCAACAACTACAACAGTCTAAGTTGGAAGCTGATGAAGCGATACAACTGTTAATTGAGACTAAACGCTCAGAGGAGAAAATATTAAAAAAGAAGTCTGCAGAAAAGAGAAGAAGAATGAAGCAGATCGAGGATAGTCGCCGAGATCATAAAAAAAATCTAAAGTAAATGCCTGGAAGAAGCAGGAGGAGTAACGAAAGCTGGTCCAGGAAAAGAAAACGCAGAGAAACATGGACCATAAAAAATAAAAAAGACAAAGAGAACTCGTTAGGTAAAACTATAATATTAAATATACATATATATATATATATATATATATATATTGAAAAAAAATTGTTATAATTTCTCTCAGATAATAATTTCATTGTTTAATTTTTACAGATTTTCAGAATACCATACAGGACCTCGTGAAGGTCCAATCCGGTGCAGGACAGCAGGAGCCTGTCAACCATGAATCTTGCCAGGCTGCTGATCCCACGAGAGCACCACACATGAAGATAAGTACGTCTCAGGTTGCAGGACCTTCTAAAGATCCAAAAGTATCGGCGACATACAGCCTAAACGATGCACAAGGTAAGAATTAGAGAGTGAAAGATTCACCATTTAGTTGAAAAAATAAGTGAAAGTGCAGAATATATTCAAAAATTCGGTTTATATGGATTAAAATTGAAACTTAAAATTTCTCCACCTGGCAAAAATAACTAATCGGCATTTCGTGAATTATTCGAATATTTAATTAATTGGTGCGATCCAACCGATGTAGTAGGATTAGTATTTTGGTCAGACG
>JAWWLR010000165.1:8304855-8318693 GCA_035041075.1 Acraspis erinacei | reverse complement strand
AGGTGAAAGAAACAATGGGAAAAAGAAGGAAAAATGCGAATAACTTGGTAAATATTACCATTTTGATGAAATATGTCGGATTAATGTTGGAGTATATACGTGAAGATGTATCTTTGCTCTTACGAAAGTTATCGACAAAATGACTTATTGCACAGAAAAACGGGCAACTTTTGTTTCAAACTTTATTCTGTAAAATCAATTTCAAGAAATTTCACCTGCATTGCTGCCGACTTTGAAGCCGCCTGGCAACACGTTTGCTTCTAGTTAACTGCCTGCCAAATTTCAGGTGCGTTTTGTATGTCATCCCTTATATGTACCCCAATTTTTAACCTTATCCGAGTCACGTTAGTTAACCGTCCAAATCGACACCTTTGGCAGGTCGCCACCCATTTTCATGTTCATCATCATAAGACGAACAATCTCAGGTGAAAATTGGTCGTATCCGTATCATGTTGCTATTTACATTGTCAGCTCACGGTCTAAATGTATATGTATTAAAATTATAATTAACCGGAAAAAATTTATTACTCTTGGAATTTCACGTTACCGTTACTGAAAATTACGAAACATTTTCGGATTTTTACGAAACATTTGACTGAAAGACGATGCCGTTAGCGCTACTGAAAATTACGAACCGTTTCGTAATTTTGCGAGACATGTAAGTGCAAAAAACTTCCACCACAAGTTTTTCTTAAAGTTCCGAAAGAAATTTTTAACAGTGTAGAGTCTTAGGTATTTAGATTTGATAGAAAAATTCTAAACCACTTTTTATCAGAGAAATCTGCATGTTCCTCAAAATACTGCTGGATAGGCTATTAGATATAAGGAATAAGTTCACCTCTATTCGCAATTGGAGTATTTGATTCAATTCTCAGTTGGATAGAAAAATCCTAAATATATCTAACCATCGATAATCAAAAAAATGCTACTTAAGATTGAGATAATTGAATAAATTGGAAGTTGATTTATCAACCCTAGAGAAATACTGCTGGGCCCACTAGATTAGAAATGTATTTAATAAGATCGGGATAGAGGAATATTGGGATTTTCTTTATCTTGCCTGTCTATAAAAGAATAATTCAGCATTCATAAGAACTTATGATAAAATATTATATCTTGAGAAATTACAGAGTTCCCACTCATCCTCTGCTCTAATACTTCATCCTTACTTAACCCTGCGAGAAGAAGTCCTCGCAAAAATTAATTGCACGGGCTTGGCAACCAATGGGTGTAGGGCCAGATCGATCCGATCCGATCCGGACAGTTTTAAATCTGTAAAAAATGTTCTACAAGATTCATTCACGACTTTTGAGAAAAAAATATTTTCTACCCATGGTACTGAGTTTTAAAAACGAAAAAAGTAACTTTTTCCCTTTTTTGGTTAATGTGATATTTGTTAGTTCCACGTGAGAACCGTTGCTCCTAACAATTTTTCAGCAAAAGATCTGAGAACTAGAATCCTGGAGATTCAAGATGCTATTTTAACATACTCGATAGGACCATTTTTCACCTAAATACATTTTTCCGTAAATACAGCCCGTCAAAACTTACCAAAAATTTGGCATTTTTTTGCTCCCTTAATTTTTGCGAGGTGTGTATCATCAGAATATAATATATGCGACACCACACGAGATAACGTACCTAAGAGTCAAAAAATAGATTTTCAGATTATTGGTATTTTAAATTGTTGATGAGTTCATCTATCACGCGAAAAAAGAAAAATATGCCTAAACCCAAAATTAGCAATGATACTTTTCTTCAAATGACATTCTATTCAACCGGAGCGCTCGGCTCATTTAATACGTTTGATAAGCTCTGCTGAGCCTACAAAATGCGCCTATCCTACAAAGAGAGCGCGGGAGTCATACAGACATGCGCTTGGTGGTGTATGTAAGGAAGAGGCTCTCAAACGCATGGAGCCTGATTTTCTACCTGCTACTGGGAATTCGAGTCGTTTCCCAAACAAATGCCAGCCCCGAAAAATTTCCCATTTGACTCTTAGGTACGTTCTCTCATGCGGCGTCACAAATGTTAAATGTTCCTGCAATAAAATTTGCATATCCATTTGAACTAATATACACAATTTTAAATGCATAAATTAGTAATAATAATTAAAATAATAAAAAGATCAAATTATATTAAATAACATATTTTTTACTTACTGAATATTCATTTATTTGTTAACCCAGTGATCAGAATATATTGAAACCTATCCACGTACCACTTCAACATATTAAAATATAATTATTTTTAATCATTAATAATAAATAAAAAATGTATTTTTTGACATTTCAAATAAGCGCGCGGACGAATGAGAAAGTGCAAAAACTCTATTTTTGCTCCTTACTGTAGACCTATACTGCTACACAGAATCTTTCTTAAATAATTACACAGTAAATATATTCAAAGTTATTAACAATCAAAGATATATGTTCCTAATCATATGTTCTAGTCTTTTTACAATATAAACGAAATAAAAAATCAATTTTTAGGCAGTAATTTTACATCCATGTAGGCAACCGCGTGTCTCCCGAGTGTGTGTGGGCGCAAAATTTTGTCTTGGACCGACTCGACTTGGGCCTTGAGCTTGAACTACACTCCAATCAGCTGTTGACCTACTGACCTGCTTGTCCTCTTCTTCGCCGCCGCTTTGGCACTCGCCTTTGGCTCATGTGGCACACTGGGGAGACACTTCAGAAGATAATTATTATCTGATTTAAAGTGTTTTTAAAAACAAAAGCTAATAAAGTTTCGCATTGAACTGCAATGGCCGATTTTAAAATTTTTATTTATTTTTTATTTATTTAATAACAAAAATGAAAAAAGTTGACTTTTAAAGTATATTGGTTTGAAAAAAAAGGTTGGATTCAATCAAAAATACGTAGAAAACTGAAAGCAAGTATCCAAAAAAGATGTCCAATAGCATTGAAAATGCTTAAAAATGTCTTGAATTTTCTGATGGAATAAATAAAAAAAATTCTATGGAATCGATCACATACTACTTGTAAATAAAACATAAGTATAATATTTGGTTACTAAATAAAAAACTAATAATTGTCTAAACTACACGGAATTAACAGCCAGTTCTTTTGCAATGATTTTTTGTTATGAATCGATAACATTTGATCATTGTTTAACCAAACTTAGTTAAAAAAAATGCATTATTTGGCTATTTTCAGTATGTGCATTTTTGTGTGTGTAATCAACTGCTAATAACAAATTTTAAAACTTTTTTTAATAGTTTGATAACGGTCCACTATTTTTATTTTTATTGACAATTTAAGTAACGTAGCCCTAAACGGTATATTATATAAGATTTTTAGAAGCACTTCACATATGGGGAAATTATTATGAAAAAAACTAATTGTTGAGAATTCTTGTATTTAGTTGAACATTCTTTTTATTTTCTTTAGGAAATTAATTTTTTTCATATTCATCTTTTTAGTTAAAAATTTAAGAAATAGGTTTTAAAGTTGATCTAATTTTTTTAAATTAAAAAATTCTTTCTTAAAAATTCAATTTTTTGGTTGAGAATACTTGAATTTTATTATTGAAAAATCGTCTTTTTTTAACAAGTAGGTTTTAAAGTTGTACTACTTTCTTAAAAATGCATTTATTGTAAATTGAACTGTTTTGTAAAAAAATATATTTTTTTTTGAAAAATTACTTTGGTAAGTGAAAATTTACCTATTCCATTATTGGTTGAAAATGTAAGTTTCTTCGTTTAAAAATTCTATTATACTTGGATGAACTGTCACATATAATTGCATTATAGACAGATTTCAACACTTACTCTGAAAATCACTTTTTTCTTTTAATTTTTTATTTATTACAGAAGTTTATAATTCACCACACTGTCCAGTAGGCAATAATATAGGCTATAAGCACAATAAATCAGTATAAACGTAAAATCGGGATTTACCTGAAGGCCAAGTTACTTAGGGGGGTGGGGGCATAACCAAGTAAACTATTGTCAACCGTTTTTGAGCCGCAAAACAGAAGGTACATGATTACCACTGCAAGTTCGTGTAAGCCGAAAATGCACGACTCGAACTTCGGTTTCTCAGTAGAATTGGAGATCTCGGATATATTCTGCTATATGGTTCCTTTACAACATTTTTTCAGCTGATGTGAATGTTATTAAAAAGAAAATGAAATACAGTTTAAAAATGATCAGAGATGCCATCAAGGTGATTTGTGGCAACCCGACTGCTGTATCCAGAGTCGGACGGACCGCATTATTGCGATCGTACCGGTCAATCTGCCACAGTTTATCCGATTGTTGTCCCAAAGTTGGGCCAGAATTGGGCCGTGGGTCAGCTTTGCGCCCGCCACCGGCGTTCGTTGCCACCGTCGATACGACCATGACAACTTGAAAACACCGTAGTCGGACCAACTCTGCTAACCATAGATCGGTTACCAAAGCAGGGCCAACTTTGAGCGGATGGTCGAGCTCTGTCATCCGCCAAAGTTTGACACCTGGGAAGTATCTGATTAATTATTCAATATGAAGAATGTGTATATCCCATTAGTAACCTTATTTTTAAATAACTAGCAGGATGACATTTGTTTTAAATATTAGAGCATACATCATATGTGGATATAAATATTTTAAATAAAAAACCTAAAGACTGGTAAAATATGAATATTGCGAAAGTATAGATCATAGATAGGGCCCAGATTTTCAATTTGTTGTTTATTCTGAACATGGTTTAATTGAGTTCTAAATAATTTACCTCGATTTCCTAGAAGAAGCCTTTTTATTTAAATTAAAAAAAAAATGAATTTTAATGTTAGCAATTTTAGAAAGTATCAACGACGAATTTAGGATCTAGGAACTATGATCTATTCTTCCTCAATATTCATATTTTAAAATTTTGCAGGTTTTTCATTAAAAACGTTTATATCTACATATGATGTATGTTATAATATTTTTAAAATTTTCATTCGGGTACTTATCTAAAAATAAGATTACTAATGAGACGTACATATTTTTCATATTGAATAATTGCCCAGATACGTATTGATAATAAATTTGGGTATATTATAAGGATTTCAATGCAAAAGCAGCCCAAGCTAAGAAGAACAAGGCGCCTGACTTGCGGGGAGCAACTTAGCCACTTAGAGGTATAAGAATGAACCTGAAAGTGTTTATTAGTTTATTATAAGAAGAATGATAATTAACTCTAACGCTAACGGCCTCTGTGTAAGGATAACAGGGGTAAAAGACGAACTCCAAACTACACCATGCTCCTAATTTTGTATATTCAACAACATCAGATTGATTTGGCGTATAAAAGTGACGATAATAAACATGAGTTAGAGAAATCCGTCTCAAACGATCATGCAGCGGCAATTAACATTCTTCCTCAACCTGATGATGATTTAGCACCACCGCATTCTTCAGAGGTAGATGGACTTATACAACCAGAGGTAGAAGCCGTGGTGAAGCAACCAAAGAAGCAAATAAAAGTGACATGCCATATAAGCAGATATGTTAGCGCCTTTATTTTGTGACAGAGAAAAGTGGGCAAAGTTTGAGGAGAGCACATCATTGACTCTTCTTACTTAAGTACCCAGAGCTAGCCACAAGAATAAATGAATAGAATCTAGCAAATCGAAAACCCTCAATATCTGTAAACATATTGCTTTCGGCTAAAAATGGAAGTAAAACAGTAGCTTCCTGTTCATGAACTCACGTTAGAAGATATTGTCAACGTAGACCTGATTGAAGCTGAAGGCTTAAGTGCTAGGGATAATGAACATTAATTACCGCATCCACTACAACCACATCCGGAAATTATTAACTATAATGTGAACAGCGAAATCCCAGGATATCTACAGCACCTTGAAAGGAATTTCGGTCATGCATTACCAGAGTTCAGACACGTGGAACCAACACAAAGGTATTCTCTGCCCGAGATGAACATCATAAATGTTCTGCGTGCACTAATAGAACACCTGAATAGCAAGATTTCACCTATGCATTTGAACGCAACACAAACTGCGTTAGAGGTGTAACCTCTTGTTAAATTTAATACTCCCGGGTTTTTTGGGTCACTAATTACGGAAATTAAGTTTAACAATTTCAACAATAAATATTCAAAATGGCGGACCTTTTTAATGACAAAGTTCGTATTTCTCTCATAAATTTGTCACAGACGGATTTTCGAGGACGCTGTTCACGAAAATTACCTGTAAAAAATCAAAATTCCCGATGGCGGATTCAATATGGCTAATTTTGTTTATTAAAAAATTAGTGTTGTTCGCTAAAATCAGAAATGAAAGGGCTTTTGAGGTAATTGATGGCGATAATATACCCTCTATATGCTACCAGAAAGGAAGAAAAGAACTGCAAAAAAAGTAGAAAGAAGTGGAAGCTTCGATCACGGGATTTGATTCCTTATGCTCTTTCGCACATAAAACCATTGAAGGCTACGCTGGAACTTGCCAGATCACAACCTTATCCTTATATTATTTTATGTATAGTATATAAAAACAAGAATTAGAGCAGTCACATTTACGGACTATTCATGTTAACTTAAAACATGGAATATTTACTTTTAAGCATACGGAAACTTTGTAAATATCTCCAGGATCACCCTCCATTTCGCAGATTAATGTTCCAGCAGTTATTACCTGACATATTCGTATTAATTTCGGGCGCACAAAAGTCTATATGCGTTCAAGCCGCGCACTTTCCTAGGCAAGGTAAACTGAGCATGGACCTGCCGTGAAATATTCGATCAAACCATATGCTATTCCTGATTCGAGCACTCTATTACCGTCCTCAAAATTGGTTGTAGTAGTTTACGTCGAACTGTAACTTTTCATTTTTGGGGGTTTGTCCAGGAATTTTGGATTCTGGCCCACTGTGCGCAGGCTTTCCTAATCGAGCTCTTTAATGAGGTTACTAGGAGCAGGGACATGCTCCGCAGGTTACAAGCCTAACGATGGTCATCGACGTTCTATTTTACTGCACCAAACTTAGAGTTGGATTATTGAATAGTCTGCACGTATAAATATCCCCCAAATTCCATTTAGCCTAAGTTTTATTTGACCGAAAATCAAGTTGCTGAACAGAGAATTGTCCTAATTTTTTTTTAATCTTCAGGTGACATAACCTCTATTAGTCCTAACTACCATATATCATCATTTCTATTATACCCAATACTCATTTGATATCATTTTCATATTTTCGAATTTCTATTCCCTATAATATTTATTATTCCTAATTTTCATTTAATACAAATTCTCTTTTATCGAATTTGTATTTAACATAATTGCCATTTTTCCGAATTCCACATAACCTAATAATAAATTAAAATAAGAGAATCCTGATTGGCTGATTTTAAGTTTCGTGCATTTATTGTAGAGCAGATGGGCTGCTAGGTTATGTGGTTATTCGGGAAAAAATATATTATGGCAAATAATAATTCGGATAAATATAAAAAAAGACAAGTAGAAATTCATGCAAATGAATAGTAGGTTATGTGAAAATTCGGAAATATAACAGTTGTGTTAAATACAAATTCGGAAAAACGTCAACTTTATTAAATTAAAATAGGGATAATAAATATTATAGTGAATATAAATTCGTATGTCTTTTTGCAAAAAAAAAACAAAGAATTCACTTTTCCTACACATTTTCATAGGTGCGCAATAGGGCATACATAAGGTACAGGTATGCCGTTTCCAAAATTGAAAAATAGAAGAAAGACTGTGAAGCCTAAGTATTTGTTAAGTGTTATTTCATGAAATATTCTAAATTTTCAAAAATATTTTCAGCTTGATGCTTCCTTTCAAAGAACCAAAATCTTTTATTCTGTGGTCAAAATTTAGAAAAATGAAAAAGGAAGAGCGCACTTTGGTCAAGAAAACAACTCACGAAAATGATAAGATTTCACCTCTGAATAAGTCCCTCGTTACTGGAGTTAATGCGGTTACTCGAGGGCTGGAAAGAAATGACTTATGTTTCGTGCTCCTTGATTCTAATATCGAACCAATCCTCGTCAAGCACATAGTTAAAATGACTGAGAATGAAAATATTCCAGCTATTTTGATACCTTTCCTAAAAAATGTTACTTTGGAAACTTTAGGATTCGAAACTGCTGCGTTTGCGTTTAAGGTAAGAAGGTAATCTAAATATGCATGCAATTTCAGTTTACATTTAAATTTCAATTTAAATTGAATATATGAGAATGAACATTCGGTATGCAAGAAATATGAAAGTTTTCACAAGACCTATTTATGTATTACTTTATTGTATTGTATTACTACATTAACTTCTATCGAGTGGGTGGTTAGAAGTCGCGAATTTGTGTTGTGGATAAACGGTGACATCTAATGTCGATGCGCAGGAAAAATTTTCTGTAGTTATCTCCTCCCTAACTAAAATAGCAAGCAAATGCGAGCGCTTTGATTAAAGATCTTAGAAAAAATGTGGTTTATATATGTAAATGTCCAAAAAAGGATGCACATGTGAATGATAAAATAAAAATAAGCTTCACTGACATTTGTCAAGTGATATTTTGCTTTCATTAAATTCAACCAGTAGAAGAATCCCCTTTCACAATATAACTTTTTCTATTTTAGAATTAATATGTTTCCCTACTACAAGGAACCAGTTTCTCACTATTTTGAACCCCGATCTTTATTATCACAGAAAGTATATACACGGAAAAAAGTTCTTCATTAAAAACTTTTGAGCTTTTTCTCATGCCTTGGATGTTGAAAAATCCTGAAAGGTTTAAAATTCGTTTCGTCAGAAACGTATACATAAATTTCGAAGTTTTCTTCAAAAAGTTCCTTAATATTTTAGACTGCAGTGAAAAAACATTATATCTTTGCGATTCATAATTTATAAAGCAATTATGCGTTTTCTCGGAGGATTTTTTTCTAAATCCTTTGTAATCTATATAATTTCCCCTTAGACTCAGAAATCGTAACTAAATTATCAAGAAATTTTACTGAAGGTAGAAAAAAGGCAATTTTCATCAGGAGTACTCGGGATTTTCAGAGCCTTATGTAACTTCTCGACATTTTTTACCAGAATAAACCTATCAATTTTGAACATAATCGTGATTGATTTGATACCTAAAATTTAGAACCCCCTCAGAATTCTTATGTTAGGAATAATCAATGAGGTTATTTTGTACATTATCAAGAAAGAAATCAAGAGGGATATAAAAAATTGGGACACCGCTCGCAACGATTGCGATATTAATAGCGCAAATCCTACTACTGCTGGATATCGATCTCCTAGCTATTATATAGGGCCAAATAGTGTGAGTGATCCATTTTAGAAGGAACAGTCAATAAATAACTCAAACTATAAAGAACTGCCTCTGAATCAAATTTATTCCAAATCTAATTTAGAAGAAACAGATTCTCAACCAAACATTTCAGGAAGATCCGCAGGATGCTCTACAAATAGCGCAAATGTAACGCTTGAGGGTAACTCCTAAGGTTATGTTGGAAAATAATAATGTATCCGAAAAAGAAGGCATGAAACTCGGAGCAACCAGAAAATTACCTCAATATTTAAAAGATAGCTAGTGTGGAATTGCCAGAGATTTATGAAAGGGTAGTTAGTGAAGTTACTTGCGTATCTGATTTATTCTTTTTAAACAATAATGAAAATTTCGAGAATTTTGAAAACTTCCCAATTGTTCGAATGTCAATTATAGAAGCTAGTGGGGCTAAGCCTGTCAGAATTAAAACGCAAATTTTCGCTGATTGTTGCTAATGTGATAGGAAACGACCATTTGTTTGGTTGTTGTACCAAGATGGAATAATGAGTGTATTCTAGTTGCAGATATTTTTTTTCATTTTAGTCGAAAATTGATTCCGAATACAATTCTGTGGAACTAAAAGAGGTTAGTGGCTCCGAAAAAATAAAATTAATTGAAGATGAACCGAAAAATATTAGGGTCATTATGGATAAAGATTGTACTAGCAAAGTTTCTTATATTCTATATACTATATTGTAGGTAAAAAATCTACACAAGCTGGCGATTTTTTTATTATTCAGGAAATAGTAGACATATTAATACAATGTAGATTGAACAATTTAAAGATTATAGCTAGGAAACTTATCCTGAACCTATGGAACTTGGAAAAGGGGTAAGCGAGGAAATTCAAATTTTAATGAACGCCGGTAAAATATTCCGTTCGGAGAACCTGTATATTAACCATTTAGTTGTACCCACTAAAAAAATGAAGATATTACTCTGCTTAGATGCTCCGAGTCTACGGAAACTATATTTCAATGTTGCACCGGCACTAAAATTATTTCGATACTCGGTCTTGTTATGGGTTTCTGGCAGATTCGACTGTGTCCTGAATCTCGTAAATGTAACGGTTTTATTTTCAAAGCAAAGTATTACGAATTGTGTGGAACACCCTGCGGATTAAAAACTATTACGTGTCGCAACACTGCCCTTGTACGCCGACTAGGGAGTTGGGCCTCAGAGGATTTGTTGAAGCGATCATGAATTTCATAGATGATTCACTTTGCATTTCTAAAGCCGTAAATTAGCACTTGCAGCACTTAGAAAACCTCTTGTACCGCTTAGAATAGCATAACCTAACGATTAATTTCGAAAAGCCAAACATTTTTGACAGGAAGTGAAGTTTGTGCGCTTAATATTGATTTCTTTAGGCATAAAGCCGCATTCGGATAAGATCAAGGCCGTCAAGGAATTAACGCGACCCAAGAATATTAAAAATCTGCATTGGTTTCTTGGGTGTTATAAAACTCTTTAGAAAGGACTGATATAAAACTTGGTCTCGGATAAGAAATAGGCTTTTCAGAGGGTAAAAGATCTGTTTTTTGAACATGTTTTTCTTTGCCACTAGTTTATTACGCATGTAGAACCATTAAAGGGTCAAGAAATTAATTATTCTACAACTGAAACGAGTTGTTGGCGATTGATAAAATTCAGGTCTTGCGTTTAAGGGAGTTGCTTCACTATTAAGACTCATAATGGAGTGCTTATTTTTCTGCAGTCTTGTAAGTTGATAGGCTCCTGACTATGTAACAGAAAACACCCTCTTCAAACCTCCGAAAGGATCTTCAACTTTTCGCGAGCACTTAAAAGATCCAACACTGCAACAGAAATTTCAAGTTGTCCGCGAGAAAGGGCCAAAGAAAATATATAATTAAGGGTGAATTATTGTGCTTCGTTGATAAGCAGCTTTAAATAACGACACCTTTCGGGAACCAAAAATAAATAAATTCAGAAACTTTTGACGATTTTTTAAACAACCACAAAATTGTTTACAGAACTTCTTTCGCAATTTATACGTCTCTAATTTTGTTCAATAGTCTTAAAAGAAAACCTGACTTTATTGATTTGAGAAATTTCAAGTGAGAAAATTGGGAAATCAAAAGTTTCCGAAATACACGGAATCCTACCGTTCACAATTGGACGTCACGTTTCAGTATCCCGCAGAACAGTCTTCAAGTGTACCCTTTTTCATTATTTATGTCGATTCATAATTACTTAAAATCATCGAAAAAACTATTCATAATTTTTTCCAGTGAATTTAAAGAAAATAAAACTTTAAAATTTTTTAGGAACAAATAAAGTTTCCTTAAAATAAGTGATACTATACTATTATAATTCGTCATCCAAAAATAGCTGTTCATTTATTATTAAAATAAACTATTAAGTTATCAATAAGTACCACCTTTCGTTAGGCCACGTTATATCAAGCCATAGGTCCTAGAGTCTGTCACGTGGAGGTAACAGTGCAATTTGAGACTTCGTACCTTCAAGATAATTCGATGTGCTTGATTTCAGCGAGTTCCCTTGCCTATCGTAATTCGGAGTGCTTAAAGAAAATGCCCCACAGAGAAAAGTATATTAGCTCGTATATTATATCGTCTTTTATTTATTTATTCCTTGTATGTATGCCTGTGTATTTTTAATCAATCATACTTTCCTATTATATGAAGATTTTACCAAAAATAATATCCAGATGTTACATTTTTTAAATCGTAAAGTTGTGTTAGACATTGTTTTGAGCTTATATCCGAGCCATCTAAACGTAAACAATCAGTGGCGTGAGAACCATTTCCTAATATTACGCAATATATGCGCGTGAGTACCTGCAAATTGCCCCTTTGCTAGTGGCGTTTCACGCATAGGTGAAAAGTTGTGAGAACCACATTCCTTGTTTCGCACATCGCCATATTCCGAAGCCACATGAGGCCAGTAGTTCTAGCAGTACCTTAAAATGAGGCCCATTATCTTCAGGCTTTTGAAAATACATGTTCAGACGTTGGGATTGAAATTGCTACGCCCTTCCCCTACCCACACATACATGCCACTTGCAGAGGCAAATGAAGAATATAAGTTTTAAAGTTATAATTAGGTATATTAACAAAGTTTTAAATTGAAGGATTTTTAAAATTATGTTCCTAATAGAATATAATATAATATGTAGAACATCATGAAATAGTTTGTGAGTTTCTTTTGGGATGCCTTTACAGTGACTTCGGTTTCTGTTAGAATTCCAAAATAGATGAAAATATATAAATAATTCTAATTTTTTTCTAGAATGATGTCAAGAATTCAACGGATCACCAGTTCCATGCTTTATACAAAAAAATATTAGAATTATCTGCCAGTTTTATACGACCAAACCTTCTGGTTCAATCGTTTCCAAACAAGGTTTCAAAAGATGAGGCTATAGAAAGCAATCCAGTTGCAAGTTTAAATTGTAAAAAATTCAAAATCCAAACAGTTCCAACTTTTCCGTTATCATCGAACTTTTATTTATACCGTTTGTCAGCCAGAGAACGAATTTTTGCACCTAATGGATCAAATTCGACTATTATTTCTTCACCTACTTCTAAAGACTGGAATGATTTCATACCTTTGGTAGAAGATCCTAGTTTAAAATCTTCAAGCGATGTGATTTTGGGCAAGAGAATTGAAAAAATACGCGCGAAGGCAGAAAGATATATGGACTTTTGTAATCAGATTGGTGACTTGAATAAGACAGCTTCTGTCACGAACGACATTGGTGAGATTTTTGGTTTTCTTAATGCAAGTTCTATTCAAGTAATTATTAAAAATATTAATAATCACATTTTAGAAAGAGCAGAATTGAGTAACAACGAGAAGGATATTAAGGGATGTGCAACAACAGTTTTCAGTTATATTCCTCTCAAAGTCAAACGAATGCAAGGAAATAGTAATAGAATAAAATCTACTAAAGCTCCGAAATCTAAGAAGAAATAGAAACACCAATTAGGAGTGGTTACACTGTGTACGCCAACTGGTATCAAGAATCAGAACTAGGAAGAGTAGATAAACTTTTAAAGATACATTTAAATTTGTACATAAAAGTTTTTTTACGATTGTTTTGTTGAATTTGAAGCAATTATTGCGTAATTAAAATAAGGCTTTAGCGAAAAAAAAATGTTTCAGTTGGAATTTCGATCCCACTTGATCTCCACTGATTTCTACTACTATGTATGTATTTATTCTCTCCCTTTTAAGGATTTGAGGGCCTCCGCTCCCTTTACAGTACGTTACAAAACCACTTATACTACCTTAATAATACTTACTACTTAGTAACAAGATTCTACTTATATTAAATTATATTCTATCGCTTTGTCTTCACACAATTACTCTCTCATTCCTGCTCCCATCCTAAATCGCGTAACGTGGTTCCATTTACTCTCCTTTTTTATCTTCCTTAAATATTCTGGCTCTCCTTCAGCCTTTACTACCTTATACCACCTGTTATACTTAGATTCCACGATTTTTTTCCATCTGTCATCCCTCTCTTTAGCTATCAGTTCATTCTCTAACCCTTGCTAT
>JAWWLR010000165.1:8241416-8256388 GCA_035041075.1 Acraspis erinacei | reverse complement strand
GAAGTGATATCTGAAAAATAGCATGAAAAGCATAATCATTTAAAAAGAACACGAGTATATTTAAAAACCGGATCCATGTAAAATCAGAAAGGTAGCACTTAAAGTTATAGAATTTTACAAGGATAAAATATATTACTTTTTATAGGAAATTAAAATACATATAATTTTCCAATTTCTGACAAGTGAATATACAGAATGATAAATAGCCATTCACAAAAGTAGGAATTAGATTACAGAAAAAAAGATTAGAAAAAAAATACAACTGACTCACTTGCTTTTTTTCGCGTTGCCTGAGATTTTCTACAAAATTTTCTTCTTGTAGACTTTTTGGAGTGCTTTCCATATCCGTCTCATTTTCTGAATCTGATTCAAATCCTATTTTTCTGGGAGATGTTGGTGTGACAAGTTTTCCTTCCGAACATTTTTCTGTCTAAAAATCAAATTACTTAATTACAATGTATGCAAGATTGTAGGGACATTTTGTTACATCACTTTTATTAGAGAAGAATTTAAAAACGTTTCTAGGAATTTTAAGGGATTTTCACAATTTTCAAGTATTTTTTAGGAAATTCTAAAAAGATTTTTAGAATTTTTAAAAGGTTTCAAAGAATTTTAAGGGACTTTAAGGAATTTTAAATGTTGTCATAAAATTTCCAGGAATTTTGAAAGAATTCTAGAGATTTTAATAATTTTTAAAATATTGTATGGAATTAATGGATTTTTAAGGGACTTAAAGGGATTTTAAATTTTATAATAGAATTATAAAGAATTTCAAGAATTTTCTAGGAATTTGAAGAGATTTTCACAAATTTGAACAAATTTTAAGAGATTTTTATGACTTAAAATATTTTATGGGATATAAAGGATTTTAAAGTTTGTCGGAGATTTTTAAGAATTATAAGAGATTATAAGAGATTTTACATTTTTTCATGCAATTTCGAGGAATTTAAAGAAGTTTCAAAAGGTTTCTAGGAAGTTTAAGTGATTGAAAAATATTTTTCATAACATTAAAATTGAAAATTCGACTTCGATGCCTTGACAGCGAGGCGAAAGTAAGACTTTCTACCCTAGGATTGAAAGTAAAAAACAATTGATAGTTTTAGGTACAGAAGGCATCAAAAGTCGAATTTTCAAATAATGTTATGACATGGGGAGAGGCGGCAATTTCACTCGTGTGATATCTGTCCTCGCTTCGCTCGGGCAGCTAACTTCACACTCCTCTAATTGTCGCCTTTCTCTCCTTGTTACGTAAATTACTATTAAATGGTGTGTAATTTCGAAGAATTTTAAGGATTTTACGGAATTTGATAAGTTTTCTAAAGATTTTAAGAGATTTTAAATGTTTTTCTTCTTTCAACTTCAAGTCATTCAAAAGCCAATCAGGTTTGTAAGAACAACTCACTTGCTTTTTTCGCATTGCCTGAGAGCTCCTTGTACACTTTGTGTAGGGTTTTCCATTTTCGTGTCCATTTCTGTTTCCAATCCTATTTTTCTAGGAGATGTTGGTGTGACAAGTTTTCCTTCCGAACGTTTTTCCGTCTAAAATTCAAATTACGTGGAACAAAAGAAATATGAATATTGATATACATGTAATTTTCGCATTTCTGACAAGCGAATATATAATATGATAAATAGTCTTTCACAAAAGCAGGAATTAGAGTATAAAAAAATTAAATCTGACTCACTTCCTTTTTTTCGATTTGCCTCAGAGCTTCTACATAATTTTTTCCTGGTTTTCACTTTTTGTCGTGCTTTCCATTTTCGTGTCCTTTTCTGATTCCGATTCCAATGCTGTTTGTTTAGGAGATGATGGTGTGGCGAAGTTTCCATCCGAAAGTTTTTCCGTCTGAAAAATAAAACCACGTGGTATAAAAGAAGTATGAATATTGATAAACGTAATGAAAATGGAGGGCTTCAAACTTCGATATCATTTTCTTCATTTATCTCACTTCGTTTTCGTTACCTACCTTATTTCCTGACTTCTTTGGCGCAATTGGAAGTGATATCTGAAAAATAGCATGAAAAGCATAATCATTTAAAAAGAACACGAGTATATTTAAAAACCGGATCCATTTAAAATCAGAAAGGTAGCACTTGAAGTTATAGAATTTTACAAGGATAAAATATATTACTTTTTATAGGAAATTAAAATACATGTGTTTCCCCAATTTCTGATAAAACCTTTTTCTATAAAATTGTGAGTATTTGATTTGATTTTGAACATCTTTTATGAGATTCTAAGTCACCCTGCCTAATTTGAACTGAATCCAGTTAAAGAAAAATTTTGCAAATACATACTGGAGGTATAACGGGTTCATTTTCAATTATTTGTAGATGCTTTTTTACAAGAGCAACCTTATTTCCTTCTGATGAAATTTTTTGCTTATCCTACTTTAGAAAAATAATTATATATATATATATACTTTTATATGTAATACACGAAATTCTGCTCTTAAGAGGTAAGCACATAATTTTTTTATTCTGCAATTGCCAAAAGTCTGTTGATAGGAGCTGTTGATAGGAGTTTAAAGTATATTGGATTATTTCACTTAATATTAGAAAATATTCAGACGTTTTCTGGAAATTTTTTTTTTCAATTTTTACTTTCTGTCAATTGGAAAAATGTTACAAAGTGCTTAGGGGTCGTCTTTAAAACGTGTTAAAAATTTGTGACCAATTTTAGACACCACTGTCCCTGTTAAAGTCCCGGCGTAGCTCGAGACTTTCAGATATTTCAAGTGACTTTAAAGAATTTCAAGGGATTTCGTAGACTTTAAGTGATTTTGGGAAATTTCAAGATATGTTAAGGAATTTCATTACACGAACAGTTTGTGAATTATTCATTACACAATTATATACCTTTCTTTGGTCGTCATTCTCCATCTTCGCAAGTACATGCAGATCAGAACTTGATGTTCGAACTAAATGAGTCGGAACAAATTTAGCCCGTTTTTCCTTTACGGATTTGTCGATTTCCTCCGGAGAATCTACAAATATTTTACACACCGCACTGTAAGTTTGCCATATTTCACCTCCAAACTCGAAATCAGACTATTTCGAGTTTGATAGTGAAATTTAACAGCCCGCCGGTGATGATTTGGGGTTGAAACTTATTTCACTATCACATGTAAACATTTTCTAGTAACATTTTGAAAAGAAATCCGACAGCAGAGTATTTAGAGGGTTCTTGGAACATTTTTTTCGTGATTTTTGTCTTATCTCGAGTTTGGGGGTGAAATTTGGTAGTCTTCCGGTAGCAATTTGGGGTTAAAACTTTTTTTGCTATCACATATTATCATTTTCTAATAATATTTGAAAAGAAATACGACAACAGAATATTTAGAATATTTATTTATTTTAGAATATTTGAATTTTTATATATTTATATATTTGAATTTAGAATATTTATTTATATTTAGAGGGTTCATGGAAATTTTTTGTCGTGATTTTTGTCTTATTTCCAGTTTGGGTGTGAAACATGTCAGTCTTCCGGTGGCGATTTAGGGATGAAACTTTTTTTACTACCACACTTTATCATTTACTAGTAATGTTTGGAAAGAAATCCAACAACAGAATATTTAGAGGGTACGTGGAATTCTTCTTCGAGTTTTATTTTATTTTTTTAGAATCCGGGGGTTGTAGAAACACATTCAAGTAATATCTTTGAGAATATATGCCAAAAGAATAAATAAACATATGTAAAAGGGAATTCTTTTTTAAAAGAAGGAAATTGTGATGCAATAAAAAAAGACGATCATAATTATTTACAGTAATATAATAAACTCATCCTACCGAAATTAGTGGCGGACAGGTGAAACTGATAATCTAATGCAAACCGATTCTTAATTTTATTACAAATTTTTCCAACTACTGATATATAGGGACGGCCGGAAAGACATATTTCGGTTTTGCTTGGCGATCGCCAATCCGCCTTTGAAATCGACATTTATAATTATTTATAATTACTCACCAGCTGCAAAGGCAATCATTGCCTCACAAAAATTATTTTTCTCTCCACATTGAACTTGGAAACTTCTATCCTTGATTTTTTCGGCGTCATAGTTAAACACTATTTCCACGTGCACACATTCCTTTTTTGGATGGTTTTTTTTCTTGCTCGAGCACGAATGCAAGTATTTCACGTAAACCCACGACATTTCACACTTAACACTATTTATCACAATTAAACTTCTTTTTATTACCACGTATTACTCAATACTTATTTAGAATAATCTACGCGAGACGCGATATGGAGAATGAGCAATAACGAAGCGAACTACAGTGAAATAGATGTAGCTTTGTTTTACCGGCGTCGAGGCATGGCACGTGTGGTGCTTCTGCAGCGTGATTGGTGTAGTTCGGGTCCGCGCTGTACGCGTACGAAAAGTAGTACCAAAACTGTGAGTATTTTCAGTATAATGTGACGTTCTATCGACTGTCTGCAGATTGGAATTATTAAAACAAAGAAACCCGCAGATATATTAACATATAAATTAAAAGTTTGAGAGTGCAGACATTACAAACGGAGGAAATGAATACTAACTTATAAATTTGAAAATTTTTCAGGAAGAGAATTTAGTACTAAGCGTGCGCGCGTAGGACTATTGTTATCTTGCGTATATGTGAATTAGAAAGAGAAAAGAAGAGTGTGCAGGATAACCTGTCTCTTTCTACCTGATCGAGATTGATCTCAAGCATCGATATCAGTGTTTCCAATTCGTGCTCCAGACTCAATTGCACAGGCGTCGTGCTCGGCATCTGATCGGTTGCTATTGGCGCGAAGTTTAAAATGCTAAAAAATATTTTTTTATTGTTTATTATAAATAATGGCATTTAAACTTATAAAAATGTCTATTAGACCGAAATTAATGAATCTTGATAAAAATAAAAATTAATTAAATGCCTATTCAAGTGAAAACCAAAGGATATTTTTTATTTACAGAATATGCATTTAATTAATTTTCATTTTTATCCAGATTCATTAATTTAGATCTAATGGACATTTGTATAAGTTAAAATGCCATTATTTATAATAAACAATGAAAATAATATTTTTTAACATTTTAAACTGCGCGCCAGTAGTAACCAATCAGATGCCGAGCGCGACGCATGCGCAGTTGAGTCTGGAGCACAAATTGGGAACACTGGTCGATATCTATCTCTATGTTAATAATTAATCGTGACCGTAGAGTTTCTCTGAAAGCAGTTTATTTATTTACTCTCATCATTGTGTGATTTTGTAAAGTTTAAAACGATAATTCGTGATAAAAGAAGTGAAATTCTTTGACACCCAATTGATTCCGTGTGATTTACAGTAAGTATTGAAAAGCATTTTCGATACTTATACTCAACGAAAAAGTTTAAAGATATATTATTATTAATATAATATTATTTAGCTATAGCTAAATAATATTTCCTACTTACAAATTAAAATGAAATCTACAAATTGATACTGTTTCTCCATTGAATTAACAAAAAAGAAGACAAAAGACACAAGAAACTTACGATATAGACATATGCAAAATTTAAATTTATACTTCAATATCATGAAAATAAACATAATATCCATATAAATAAATGACAGCCTCTCTCCTCTGAGAATAGAAAAATGTCCCCCTTCTATTTCAAAACATATAAATAATTGTATTATATTTCCTCTAGGAATAGAAAAAATTTACATTAATAAATATCCCCCTTTTTAGTCAAAATTAAAAGTACTTTACTTTTACGTCAAAAAATCTCTTCAAAATAAAAATGTCCCTTCAGCGTCACAAAAAAAAATTTATAATCTCCCCTGCTAAAAACCTTTTTAATCAAGTCTCTCGACATCCTCATCTTACTCAACAAATATAGTTAGATATATTCTTCCACTGCAGCAGTACTCATTTTTTAAATAGAATTGAGTGTATGAGCAAGAAATTTCCTAAAAAAATAAAAATAAATAAAATTTATTAAGTCAATAAAAATTAACTACTTTCCAGTTAAATGCGACATAAGTTTCGAAGTGATTTCTTAGACTGAACAGGAAATGTAGAAACGTATTCCTAACATTATATTCAATTCACAATGAATTATATTTTCAGCAATGAGTGAATCCCCACCGAAATCATCCAGAAAACGCCGATATTTTTCCGATGGCATGCAAATTCGTCACCCTGCAACTGTACGTCGACGAGAAAGACAGGTAGAGGCAGGAGTGAATGCCGGTAAGTTGAAATACTTAAAGTCTCATCTTCAAGTATATCAACAATTTGCACAATTAGAACCGCTTAAAAATTAACACTTCCAATGTCAGTGGAAGTAATTTATTTCCCATTTTTTCATTAAAATATCTCATGAAACCTGCTAGAATAAAAATGTCATACTTTCATAGGAATAATTACAGCAGCTTAAAAAAGAGCGTTACGAATTGTAATTCCATAAGTGCAATCCCTATGTTCCAACTATTTTTCACTTTAAGCGTACCATTCAAAGAAAATCTTATTGATGCTGCTTGGCGCCTTTCAGATAAATTGTACAAAGGTACTTTAAAATAATTTGAAATACTTTAAAGATTGCACTTAGCATATGAGTCCAATTAATTTAATTTTTATTATTTACAAACAATCCTAATAGAGCCTATTAGAGAAAAAATTTTGTACTTGTTCAACTTCTGATAAAATGCAGCCTAATAGATACCTAATAGAAGCACTTTAAAGACTATACCCTTTTAATTTCAATCCAACTAATTTAATTCCAATTATCCGCTAACAATCCTAATACATCATATTAGAAAAAAAATGTACTTATTGTGCCTTTCGATAAAATATATCCTAATAGATACCTAATAGAGCCACTTCAAATGCTACGCTTTGAATTTTAATCTGACTAATTTAATTCTGAGTATCCACTATCAATCCTAATAGAGTCTATCAGAGAAGCAATTTTGTACTTTTAATATTTATAATGAAGCTGATCCTAATAAGGGTTGTAGTTAGACTTGTGCATTTTTCACTTCAAATATTTTTTTTCCAAACCGACAAAATAAGAAACCACTTTTTTCGTAGAATTATCAAGTCTCACATTGGCAACACTGGATGAAGGAACTTCTATACCAGAAGAAGATCATCCAAATATTTCTGTGGTTGAGCATGTGAATATTGGACATGAATTGTTAAATAAAGATGGAAACGATGATATGCGAATACAATCGCGTGCAATGGGCCAAGATGGACAATCTCCGTCATGTTTCATAGCTTCTTCGTCTTCTTCTTCTTCTAGTCATAGTAGTAAGAATTAATTTTCATTTTGAAGTTTAAGTAATTAAAATTATAAGTCGAGTAATTGTAAACATCTATTCTAGACAAGTTCACCAAGTACCTGATGAAGGAAGCCGCACCGTCATCTTCAAAATGTCCCTCAGTGAAAACAAAAACAAAGGTTCTTGAAGAAGTGCCTAATATAGTCCTGAATTCTTCAGATTCTTCTGATTCGTCTGATTCTTCAGAATGTATAGATTTCAAATGCCTCGAACGCAAACCGAATCAGCTCCTTCACATTCATCAACGACGACGCATTTACACACTGCTGCAGACATCGATCAAGATTGTTTTAACGTAAACGCATTAAAAGATTACATATTAAGTGGTGGAGACACTGTAATGTTCAAGGAGTCCGGATTAAAAATTTGGGAAGTTATTATCGTGATTCTTGGAATTTCTACGCGGTTTAGTCTGAGTTATAAGGGACGTCGTGCTCTCATTGAGGCAACTAAGATTTTTGCTGGACCTGAATTTGCTACTTGGGATATTAGCGATTATTATTTGTCAAAAATATTTGATCCGCCTCAAGATGTTATTAAATATCATTTTTATTGTGAAGAATGCTGCAAAGAACTAGAAAGGCCTATGATGAAAAAGAAATTTAAGAAGCACAAAATAGTTTGTAAAAACTGCTCTAAAAAACATTCTCTTTCAATGAAGTCACCAAACTACTTCATATCAATTAATATAAAGTATCAAATCGCATCCCTCCTAAAAATGCAGAATGTAAAGGAGAGTCTGCTAAAACATGTACATAATTTGAAAGCAGATACAGATGGAATCATCAGCGATATTCATGATGGATCACTGTATAAAAAAGTAGCTGCAGATGTCCCCGATGACTGTATTCTTTTAACGTATCTTTTCGGTACGGATGGTGCACCCATTAATGAAAGCAGCAAGGATTCGTTTTGGCCACAATTAATAATTCTTAATAATCTGGAACCTAAATTGCGTTTTCACCATCCATTATTGGCAGGTTTGTGGATAGGAAAAAAGGAACCTTGTCCGGATATGATGAATACAATGATGCAACCTTTCGTTGAACAAATGAATATCTTAGCCACTGATGGGTTTACCATGAATATAGATGGAAAAATTTATCACTTTCTACTACGGCCTCTTGTTTGTAGCGTCGACAGTGTTGCTCGTCCCGTTTTACAGAACCGAATTCAGTTCAATGGATTCTATGGATGTTCATGGTGCAAATCTCGCGGTGTTTATCAAAGTGGATGCATTCGATTCTTAATGGAGAAAAAAGAACCGTATCTACGAACACACGAGAATCATTTGAAAGACATGAAAGATATAATGAAAGTACATGAAGAAGGAAAACGAAAAAAATTGCCCATTATACCAGAAGAAGAGGAGGATGATGATGAAGCAATGACCAATGAAGAAGATAAGGACGCAGAGGTAATAGAAGAAGTGGTAGTAGAAGGAAGTGAAGACGAAGACGACGAAAAAAAAGAAGAAGCAAATGAAACTTTCAAAACTAAAAAGAAAAGAACGAAGAAAATAAAGTCAATTAATGGTGTAAAGGGATACTCTGTTCTAACAGAATTAATCGGAATGGACATGGTGTGGTCTTTCAGTAGGGATTATCTTCATGCAGATTTAATTGGCATCGTTTTGCACTTGTGGAAAACATGGAATAACCCAAACAGCCCAATTCGACTTTCGAAGGAACAGCAAAATGAAGTAAACGAACGATTAATTAGAATGACCCCCCCTCATGAAATCCATAGACTAGTACGACCGTTGAAAACAGACAAGTCCAAGTGGAAAGCATCAGAATGGCGCAGCTGGCTGTTATTTTACGCTATTCCATGCCTGACGGGAATTCTAAATGATTACGCTCTACAGCATTTCGCTTTATATGTGAAGAGTATTTACACATTGATGCAAACGAATATAACCGAAGAAGAACTACGGAAAGCGGAACATGATCTGCTCTTATTTGTCTGTACCTTCGAAATTCTTTATGGAGAACGATTTATAACATTTAACGTGCACACTGTAAAGCATTTGGTTCAATGTATTAGGTGTTGCGGTCCCCTTTGGTCCGGATCAACTTTTCCTTTTGAAAATGCCATTTTCTTCCTGAAGTGGCGTGTGCACGGACCGAAGGGCGTTTATGAACAAATGTCTAAGAATACATTGCAGGCACAAGTTTTTCAAAGTCTTTTGTCTCAATTAGCTGTATCTCCTACCGTCTTCGAATATTGTAATTCCCTTTTCAAGAGACAAGAAGTTTCATCGTTTTGTCGTACCGATAACGTTGTATTAATAGGAAAAGGCACAATCAATCCCACATTACCTACATATAATGGTAAGAATATCCTTAGCTTCAATAGATGTATCTACTCGGGTATGACCATTCATACTGAAAAGTATGATAAGCCGCTAAAATCTAATAATAATATATTTCGTCTTGAAGACAAGCAATTCGTACAAGTTATAGATTTAATGCATTATGATAAAGAAGCATACGCAGAAGTAGTGTATTTTAAAGTAAGGAACGTAATTTTGCGTAAGAAAATAGAAGATGAAAACAATTGCCTACCTCCGATTGACGATGTGGAATTAAATCATTCGTATAAAGTTGAAGAACGCCAAAATAATGCAATTATAAAAGTTACAGAAATAAAAGAAAAATGTGTTCTCATTACACTTAGCGATAATACTTACATAGCAACGTTACCAAATACTATTGAAATCCAATAGAAAATGTTTGCAAACGATCGCCGCTAGAAATGACATTTCAATTATGAGAGCACATTGGCTAAAAGTTACAGATTATTTCAATTTTCACATTATTTTGCACAATTTACATTGTAAAAAAAAATTGTTTATGGGAAATATAATATTTTCAAGTTTCATAATTGAAAATATCCCGATTATCCACTAACAATCCTAGTGGTGGCAATTAGAAAAGCAATTTTGTACTTATGCATCTCTCGATAAAATATACCTAATAGATACCTAATAGATACACTTTAGAGGTTATACTTTGAATTTTAATTCAACTAATTTAATTCCAGTTATCCACTAACAATCCTAATACATCCTATTAGAAAAGCAATTTTATACTTGTGCATCTTTCGATAAAATATAACCTAATAGATACCTAATAGACCCACTTCAAATGCTGCACTTTGAATTTTAATCCAACTACTGTAATTCCAGTTATCCACTAACAATCCTAATACATCCTATTAGAAAATCAATTTTATACTTTTGCATCTTTCGATAAAATATATCCTAATAGACACCTAATAGAGCCACTTTAAAGGTTACACTTTGAATTTTAATCCAACTACTTTAATTCCAGTTATCCATTAATAATCCTAAAACATCCTATTAGAAAAGCAATTTTATACTTTTGCATCTTTCGATAAAATATATCCTAATAGACACCTAATAGAGCCACTTTAAAAGCTACACTTTGAATTTTAATTCAACTACTTTAATTCCAGTTATCCATTAATAATCCTAATACATCCTATTGAAAAGCAATTTTGTACTTATAGCATTTAGAATAAATAGTTACCTCATTGGTTCCGATTAGAACCTATTAGAAAAATTTAGCAAATAGAATTTTGTTTTTCGAAAGCACTTAAGTTCCTAATAGAACCGTATAGAAAGATTTTTTAAATTGTAATTTCAGTCCCTATAGTAGATTAAATACCGAATAAAAGCGGTTAGAAACCAACCTGAAATATCAAAAACTCTTAAGAACCATTTAGAACCATATAGAAGGGCAATTGGTTCCTATGTACTATATAAACGGTTTCTATTCATTTCTTAATAGGCATTTTTACTAGGGGTAAAATATTACCGAGACAATAATTTGCTAAACTCACAATGCCTTTCTAAATTAGTGCAAATTGTGGGAGATAGACTTCTCGAGGTGCAAAGAACGTAAGTTCACTGATCTCTAAATCTAATATATACTATTTATATTAATTATTATATTTATCATTCCTAATAATTTCTGTAGCCCCACTGGAAACGATTATCAAAAAATCGATGAAAAGATAAGATCAATTTTTCCGTCAGAGGCTGAAGTGAGTGTCAATGTTCATTTTAATCTTCTAAGTCTATACGTTTTTTTGTTCTAGATTGTTTAATAATTACTGCCATATATTTATGCTTAAGTACGTTTATTTTATTCGCTCAAAAACGAATGGCAAGAAGCAAAAGAATCATAACGGGAAGCTTCCAAATTATATAAGGAATGTCAAGTACCGTTGTATCAAGTTGGAAAAATCGGGTGATGTTTTTTTAAACGAAGAATCAGACGAAGAACTGAATTCATCACAATTGAATTTGAAGACAAGAGGTAAAAAGCATGATGTGTTTATTTCTTTAAAATTAATCAATTTTATGTAAAATTTGAGTAAGCAATTTAATTATAAAAACATTTTCAGACTCAATAGATGTCTTGAATGCAAACGGTTGGTTAAAAGAAAACTTAGAGCCTTGGTCAGACGTAAAGAAAAACTGGCTCTTGACTTATACCTTTCGTCTAAGAATCTTAACATCAGCCGATAACACATATATGCCTTTACACCAGTATTATGAGGACTACAAAGTACTCAGACTAGTCGCGGGATATCAATTGGTGAGTCTGCTGCTTCAATAATTCAAAAAACAAAATATAACTGCACGAAATCTTTGGAAGTGATTTATTTTCGAAGGAAATATGTCTTTATTTTACTTGATCACGCATAACACTTTTTTATAGCTTGAAATTGATTTCGAAAAAAGGTATCCCAGCGCAGTTCAAGCTTTAGTTTCTGACTGGGGTCTGAAAAGAGCAGTATTGGCAAAGCTTCTGTCCATGGAAGAAGAAGAAGAAATTAAAGAGATCCTACAGGGTTTTGAAAAACTGACAGAAGGTATCATTGTTCTTAAATAACATCTTAGTACATTTTATATATTTTATTTTCTTAATGAATATTTTCAGGTAACAATATCTACCTCTTTTTATTCGATGTAATTAAAATATAGCTTAATTCTTTTTAAAAAATCCGATTGCATCGCTTGTTTGCTCCGCTTGCTTCGAAAGTTATCGTGCTAACAAACTAAAAATCTACAGACACACATACATAACACTCAGTCACACACAGCCAGACAGATACTTTCGTAAAAACCTGTTTTTCGGATTTGGACATTTGACAAAAACCGAGGGGCGGGGGTAAAATTTTACTCATATCTAATATCTTCTCTTGAGGAGAATTTAAAAATTATCCAAGTGTCGGCTAGCTTTAATTTTATTTAATTCCTTTATTATCAGTGCTCACTTTTTCATTACATTATCTTAGTTTTGCAGTTGAAAAGGATAAGTTTATTCTTCAATGTATTCCTGATCCATTCCCGAACTTGCCAAGGAGAAGGGGGAAAGGTAAGGGTACAGTTCCGCCTCCAGCAACGTTAAGTGAATGTAAGGAAGCTTTAATTCTCCACGTGACTGTAAGTTTAATTTTATTTGTAATTAAATTTTTTTGGTTTCCATAAAAATATTTTTCTGATAATTTCTTTGAATTAAAAAGTTCACAGATTAATTTTCCTTTACAGTCGTATAATGACATTGACTCTTCAATATCGAGGCGGCTGCATAAGATGAAAAAAGGAGACACATTGCAGCCTTTCGTTCTGACCGTCAGAGCAAGCAAAACGAACTTAAATAGAAGCTATTGCGTTGTTGATACTATAAAGTCCGATTTCACAACTGTAAAAGCAGCTTTCGATACATGTGTAAAAGTAATCTTTGCATTGCATGCGAATTATCCTCCTGAGGTGTACAACATCTACTTGTTTAAAATTCTTCCAAACCTTTGGAAAATTCAAAAAGCATTTTGAAAACAAAGTAAATCATCCCGAATAATCGGTACCTTTGCGGGGACATTCCCAATCAAGCAGTATTTGTGAATCAGTTAAAAATCAATCTAATGATGATGATGTTGTTAATAATGAATCCACCTCATTTAATGGTAATGTTGTTGAACGTTCACGTGACGAGTTAAAAGATCAAGATCAAGAATACAACGCTAGTAGTGCTGAGCTTCCGGAAGATGTTAGTGACGCTGCCCTTTCTTTAATTTCAAAATTATATTCATCAACTTTAATGACTCGCAGTGGAGTACAAGTAGCAAACTGACATGTACGTGGAGCCTAAAGCTTATATAATAGGTTCAGAATATAAACCCAAAAAAATGAATAAGTCTACAGAGCTTGCCCATTGTAATGTGTATGGTCAGCACGTACCTATGAAAGAAGTGCTAAGAAGAGCTTTGCAGTTGCCAGGAGCACTTGAGGCCACATTGAAAAATTTGGAAAAGCTCAATGCTAGCAAAGATCTTTTTGTAAATGTAGTTCAGGGTGAAATTTGGCGCGAGAAAATGCAAAAATTTCAGAATAAAATCATGCTTCCTCTTCTGATATATTTCGATAACTTTGAACCCGACAATACATTAGGATCCCATGCTGGTCAGCATAAATTTAGTGCACTTTAGTACACCATTGCTTGCAGAAGACAAAATATTTCAGAATAAAAAAGTTTTTAAACCGATAATTGATGATCTTAGTGATTTAGAAGAAAACGGTTTAGAAATTAATGGACAGCGAATTTATTTCTACCTCTCTATGATTCTTGGTGATAATTTGGGAACACACGAATTGTTGTGTTTCATTCGAGGTTTTAATTCAAATCACCCTTGTAGGATATGTAAAGTTTACAGAGATCTTCTTCACAGCCAATTACGTGCTGATCATACTCTACTCCGTAATTCTGGAAATTATTCAACTGACGTAATTAAAAATGAGTCGTCTAAAACCGGAATAAATGAAAAGTGTATTTTTAACAAAATTATCAGTTATGGACATCCAACAAAAAACCCGTATGTTGACATAATGCATGACATTTGTGAAGGAGTTGGAAAATATAATATGGGGGAGATTCTGCACTATATTGTGAAAGAGAAAAAGTATCTGGATCTTTTAACTTTAAATAAGCGAATCCGTAATTTCGATTATAGTTTGGCAGAGGATGGCAATGTAGTTTCTCCTATCATTGAGGAGAATTTGAAGCGAAAAAAGATTAAGTTTTCGGCATCAGAGATGTTGACATTTATCAGATACTTTGCTGTGATGATTGGTGATTACATTCCTGAAGATGATCCTGTTTGGTGCTTTTTTTTATTATTCAGAGAAATAGTCGAAATTTTGACAGCTCCATGTGTCAACAGAGACATGGTAGAATACTTAAGAATAATAATTTCGGAACATCATGAAATGTATATTTCCTCATTTAAGTGCAATCTTAAACCGAAGTACCATTACATGTTACACTACTCAGATTTGATGTTAAAACTAGGACCTTTGATAAATTTGTGGCCAATGCGTTGGGAGTCTAAGCACCGACCATCAAAGCAAGGCGCTCATATCGTCAGTACGAGAGTCAATTTGACCCTAACGTTAGCTATGAGAAATCAATTACAACAAACTTACAGATTTTTTTCTGCGAAGCCTTTCGTTCCAGCTCCTGTTTGTGGCTCTTGCACATATAACAGGGAACTTTTTTCCTTAGAAAATTATTCTGAATTTTCTAACATTTTATCAACAGCGTTAAGGCAAAAAAATGTTGTTCTAGTGCGTTGGGCTTCA
>JAWWLR010000165.1:8170538-8180891 GCA_035041075.1 Acraspis erinacei | reverse complement strand
CGTGTCTTTGATTTTTTAATAGTTTCGAAGACTTTGTACAATTTACTTTAAATTTGTGGATAACAATATTATGAAGATTTTAAATTTATCTACCATAAACCTTAAAATAAATGCTTAGTCGTAAATTAATATAAAAAACCAACATCATCAGGTCAATATCATGATTTCAATTCTCATCATAGTTTAAGTTTTTCAAGGAAACGTTAATATTCACTTAGCCTCTTCTGCCATCCTTTCAGGGACTATCTTAAAGAATTATAAGTTCTCATAAGAAAGTTTAATATTAATGGTTATTTCAGAAATGTCAATAAATTAGAAATTTGTTCATCAATGAAAAAGATAAAGATGCAAAAGAAAACTTATCTTATATGATTTAAATAGATAAACAAACAGATTATAACAAACTTTATATTTGAAAAACCTGCATAAACGTAAAACGTAAAGATTCAAACTGAAAGTTGGCGTATCTCTATCTATTACTGATGCCTTTTAGATTAACACGGCGCTTTTTATACAAAATGATCAACATCCTCAAATTGTTAATTAGTTGTGTAAATACTTTTATTTATTTATAAAATAAAATTTTTATTTCTCAAATGCAAGAATAAAAACAATAGTTTTAAGTTTTTAAACATTTATAGGAATATAAGCTAACAGGCAATATGTTTAAAAAGTGAATAGTCTAAATCGATCCCAATCAGGCAAAGTCAAACTGCGATCTCATTGGGATTCTAAATAACATTCCCATAAAGTAGGTACAATATTTACAAAATATACTGCTGAAATAGAATCAATATATGAAGGAACTTTAAAATTCGTCTTGTATAAAAAAATTCTGAGAGTAAAAATTTGGTTTGTAGAAGAGTGACAGAACAGTTCTATATGTGTTCACACTATAAAAAAATATTCCATCAAAACAGATTTATGTTCATGTGAAATTATATCTGCTAAGTCTTCTTTTGGGTTTATCATCTTAAAACAGCATAATGTGAAACAATGATAATTGCATAAAAAACGAATTTTTTATTGTTTTATCACTATCTCTCAAAAAATTTATGGATATCAGATAAGCTAAAAAGATTTTCCTTAATTAATAAGCTAGTGATCAGTATGAAGACAATATCTCGTAGAATATTTGTGGAACATCTTCATTAATCAGCTTTCCCTACAGCTAGAAAAAATGAGGGTCGTTGGTGTTTTGGTATTTGCTTTATCTGCTATTGTTCATTCTATTGGTAAGTATATAATATTATCATAGTATAATATTTTAAGTAATTACCTAATTTGTTAGTAAAATTTTTAATTTGTAATAGAATCACATATAGCATAGCCAATTGGTCCTATACAAACCCTGAATAGTTCAATTTTTGCCATTTTACTTCAGGGTCATAATTATATTAAGCAATAATATACGTAGGTTTAGCGAAATAATTCTGAAGTCAAAATGTCAAAATTTCTTTAAATACAAGGTCTATATAGTTTGCATTTTTATGCCTTGTGACCTAAATTATGACTATACGAAGGAGTTTAATTAAATTAAGAATAGTTTTTCTAGATGAATTTTTCTGATGTATTTGTTGTTATGAAAAAAAATCACAAATGACGAATTTCTTAGAATGTTGGGATAATAACAAGGATGTGGTTAGTTAAATGAATTTAGAGTATTTATTAAGTTATTTAAACAATCGTGAAATGCTTATAAATAATTTTTTTCATACTGAATTATGAAATTAATTTATTAAGATTAATTTTTAATTCCTCATTTCTATCCAGAACTCATTAAATATATTTTACAGAAATAGAAATATATTATATGTTGTAGGTTATATATTATATATTATTTGTAAGTATACCAAAGAAATGACATTGCATAAAATCCAAATCTCAATTTTAAAATGAGAACTCATAATTTGAAATTTAAACTTTTAAAGAGAAACTATCGCCTTCTCAATGTGGTAGAGTCCTTGAATTAATTTTTTTATTAATCACAAGGAGGGTGGTGACTGAACCGGGGCACCGAGAAAGACGGTAAAATGATCGAAAATTTAATTTAAAAACCAAGAATTTACTTCAGTTTGGTTGAAATTAATTTCTTCAACAGAAAATTTGGACGGCCATTTTTGGTTGAAAATTAATCTTTTCTTGGTCAATATTCAAAAATTGGATAAAAATTGGTTGAAATTGAAAATTTTAATTTAACTATTTCGTTGAGAATCCACATATTTTGTTGAAAAACTATTTTTTTTAGAAAATTATCTTTTTCTTTGCAAGTTAATCTTCATGATTAAAAAATCTTCTCGGTCAAAATTTTAAGTTGAAAGTTCATCTTTTAAGCTGAAAGTCCAACTCTCTCATTGAAAATGATTATTTTTATATTTTCACGATTCATTATTTTAATTAAAATTTAATCTTTTTTAAAAAAGGAGAGCTATCTGACTGAAAACTTGTTTCTTTTTCTGTGGAGGAAATCAATTTTTTGCTGACAAGTGAACTGTTTTGTTGTAAATTTGTTCCTTTTTCAATTAGAGTATTGTTTTTCATTCATCTCTTTGCTTGAACATTCATGTTTTAACTAGAAATTTAATTATTTAATTGTTCGATGCAAAATGATCTATTTTAGTTAAAATTTTATCTTTTTTGGTCCAAATTAATCTTCTTGGTTAAAAATTCAATTATTCTAGTCACAGATTCAACCTTTTAGTTGAAAATTCATCTTTGTCGTTTGAAAGTCAACTATTCCAGTTAAAGATCTATAAATTTAGTTGGAAATTCATCACTTTGTTTGAAATGTATCCATTTTTTTCATTTTTATTTTTTTGGTGGAAAGTTACTTTTTTTAACTTATTCAAATTAAATATTTCATAGTTTTAGTTGAACATTCGTGATTGGTTGGACATTTTTTTTAACTTAAAATTTAATTACTCGTGTTTTGGTTGACAATTTATATTTTTTATTAAAACTTGTTTCTTTGTTGTTCAAAATCCAACTATTTCAGTTGAAGATTTATTGTTTTAGTTGAAAATGTATCTTTTTGGTTTAAAATTCAAGTATTGCAGTTGAAGATTCATCAATTAGGTCAAAACCAAAAATATTTTCTCGAAAATTCGTTTTTTCTTTGTTGTGAAGTATCTTTTTGCATTAAAAACTTAACAATTCCTTGTTCTACTAGAAGTTAATATTTGTTTAGTTACATTTATTTTTGAATTTTTTGCTCTGTTGTGTTAAAGGATGTTTATTCCGTATTCTAACATTACGTCACACTTGGCCGGTAAAGCCAAAATCTATAAGGTCTTACCACTTCGTGGGCATTACTTTAATTCTTTTTGCAATTTGGGAAAGTGGGTGATTTGGACAATCCGTTAGGAAAAAACATAATGTGCGGTGATTGAGGTTAAGTTGTATTGTTATGGTTGTTGGTGTGACCATTTTTGAATTTTGGTAGTGCGTTAAAGTGTGTTTTCAAAGATGTCAATCGATTATTTTTACACTTTGAAATTGATGTAAGAGAAAGGTACAAGAAGAAAATAAAAATTGTTGAAGACTGGGATACTTCCGAGAAATTCTGTAAGATTTCTTGAAAATTCATAAACTCTTTAGAATTTTTTTTGAAATACCTTCAACTTATTTATAATAATTTAAAGTCTTTAGAAATTTCTCAAAATCGTCTAAAATTAATTCAAATTTATCAAAATTCTTTTTAAAAAAAATTTTAATTCCTTTAAATCTATTGAAAATCATTAAAATCTTTGAATTTTTTTAAATCCCTTGAAATCTTTTAAAATAACTTTTCAATATCTGCAAGATTTGTTGAAAATCCTTAAAGTCCTCCGAATGTTTAAGAAGGGAAGGAGCTAAAGGAAGGAGTGAAAGAAGTACTAAAATAGATTTATGCTAAGGTAGAAATAGAAAAAGTGCGAAGTGTAGGAAGGGAAGAGCGAGGTGGGGAAAGTAAGGTACTGGTGAAACTAAAGAAATGGCAACATATGAGAGAAGTGATGACAAAGAAGAGGATGTTATTTGGAAGCTCGGAGAAAATAGATGATGATTTGAAATGGGTAGAAAGGAACATGCAGTATAAGTTAAGGAAAATAGCGGAAGAGGAAAGAAGAAAGGTAAGTTTAACATGGAGTAAGTATAAGAGATTACAGATGGACCGAGTATGTTGGGATTGGGATGAAGAAAGGGAAGAGATAGTCAGAAATTAGGTTCTGAGAAACTGGGAGAGGAAGGAACGGGAGATAAGAAAAGAAGAAATTGTAGGAAGGAAACGGAGACGAGAAACGAATGTAGGGTAGGATGGAGGATATGTTACATAGTAGGATTGGAGAGAAAGGATAGGGGCTTATGAGAAATTTGACTCAATGGGTAACCAAGAGGTTACAAATGGCATGTTCAAAATGCAAAGAGGAAGAATAAAAAGAGCAGAGCAATTGGATGAATGGTGAAGGGAGTAAGGAGTAAGGAAGTATATATATATATATATAGCAGAAAATATTAGAAAGAGAGGAAAAAAAACAGAAGGATACTAGTAGAAGTGGTAAATATAAGAGGAGAGAAGTGGAAGATAGTGGGGGTTTATGTGAAAGGTGATATGAAGGAGAAAGCAGAGGAGATGAAAGAAATGATGGAAGAAAATAAAGAATAGATTAAGCTTATAATAGGTGAGGATTTCAATGCGAGAACAGGAGATAGAGGAGGAGGGGAATGGGGAGAAGATAGAGGAAGAAAATCCAAAGATTAGGTATTGAATGGGGAGGGAAAGAAGTTGTGAAGGAGCTTGTAGTAGTTGGGATGGTTTATCTTAAATGGAAATATAGAGGGAAATGAGGAAGAACAATATACATGCTCAGGGGGCGAAAGGGGAACGGTAATTGATTATGTAATAGTGGATGATAAGGTAAGAGAGAAGGCCAATGAACTAGAGGTAGGAGATTATATTGATTCGGACCACTTTCCCTTAACAGAGACATTAGAAAGAGAAGAAAGTAATAGCAATATGAATAAAAAGGGAGCAAAGGTAAACAGTATAGGAGAAAGGGATTATTCAAGGCAAGACAAAGAACAATTTAAACAAAAGGTCTGAAATATCAATATGGGAGAGGTAAATGTGAACGAGGAGATGGAAAAAATGATAGGAGAAATAAAAAGAGGATTAGAGGGCATAAACAAAAATAAAGTTAGTAAAGGTGAGAATAGAGGTGATTGGGATGAGGATCGTCAAGAGAAGAAGGTCAGAAAGAAATTAAGAAAATCGAGAAGAGAAAGAAGTAATGGAGAAGAATATAAGAGAAAAAAGAAGGAGTATACTGAGTTCTGTAATCAAAAGAAAGAGGAAGATAATGTTTAACAGAGTATGGAGAGGAGAGGGGTGGCTAGAGTTATCGAAATGAGTAGTGATGTCAACAGTGAAGAAAGGCAAAGAAGAAGAGGCTAAAGAATTTAGGGATGTGACGCTGATGCCAACACTGCATAAAGTATATGTAACTCTTTTGTCGGAGAGATTGAAGAAAGAAGTTGAGGAAAATAAGATAGAGCCACCGAATCAGATAGGGTTTAGAAAAGGAATGGAAGTTCTGGACAACATATATGTTCTGAACTATCTAGTAAATAAGAGGATTAAAAGGGATGAAGGGGCAATTAAAGCAATTTTAGTGTACTTAAAGGTGACGTCTGACTCATTAGACCGAGGCGAATTAGAAGAAGTTATTATTGATTGTCTAATCGCACAATAATGAAAGAAATGAGCTGTCTTTCTTAAAAACAAAGCTATGTCACGATTTTGACTCACTTGTGCATAAACAAATAATTTTATTCAAACTACTATCAATTGTTTCTTGTACTTCGCAGCCATTTTCCTCTCAAATCTCTAATAAATAACTACAAGATTTAGTTAGACAAAAAACGTTTTCCTAATGTTTCAGTTTGCCCTGGTTTTCCGGCAGGTTATTTTCCCCGAGACGAATCAATACCTTCTGATTATAGGACACTTGTAGTTACACCAGAAGAATATCCTGATGCTCACGTCCGAAATTCAGCGAATGGTAGCCTACATTTAATGCAAATGCCTTTCGGTGCATTCGTAAGGAGAGATACCATCGTTGCCAGCAACTTTAATGGTCGTGTGCGCCCAATATACAATTCTGAAGGCCACCTAACTATACGAAATATGGAAACAAGGACGACTGAGATAATTACATTGGAACGTGCTCAGGAGATAGGTCTGATGTCATATTTGTCAACTAGAGTTAGAGTTAGAGACAGAGCCAGAGCTAGTGCACAAGCTCAAGCGAGAATGGATAGGCCTAATGGGACCTCAGGCTAACGTATTAAATTTAAAAGCTTTTCTTTATTTTTCCACTCAATTGATCAAAAGTCAAATCGAATGCGAGATCTTTGTTCATAAGTCCTTCTGCAAACGTTAGTGAATGCTTTGATGTATAAATAACAAACAAGAATAAAGTATATTTCAAATACTCTAAAACCAGTTTCTTTTAACACCAGTTCATTTGTCAAAAATAGTTAGGGACCTAAAGATTGTTTAAAAAATATTAATGTTCAAAAAAACTCATTCAATAGCTTCTTTAGTTGTTGTGTCCATGTTTGATAGCATCCCACTAGATCTTGCTTCAGATTGCATTGAAGAAAACTTAATTTGACTCATAATTTAACTAAAATAACAAAAAATGAATTTCTAATATCTAACAGAACGATTTTTAACGGTACTGTTTTCTCCTTTAACAAAAAATTTTATAAAAAAATTTTTGGTAGCCCTATGGGTCCACGATTGTGTCCAGTTGTTTCAGATTTGGTCTCACAATATATTGAAAAAAGATTTTTACAATTATTAGATTTCACACCTTTTCTGAACAAACGTTACGTTATGCAGAATAAATTAGCACTAAACAAGCACTAAATTCCTATTTAAAATAGAATTTTATTACACTACTAATTTCCGAGTTTTAAATACCGGTCACCTGAATACACCATTACTACATGCTTTTGATGAAAATTACCGGGCACCAAAATTTAGTTTTTGCAAAATATATTAGCACAAATTTCCTGCGCGAAGGAGAATTTGATATCACTAATAGTTTCAGACTTTCACATACCAGAGTCACCTGAAGCCAGCGTTACTACACTTTTTTGGTAAAAACAGAGTGCCCGGATTTACTGAATAGCAAAAATCCAGAGCACTTAACTCGCACTAAATTCCGGCTTCAAGAAGAATTTGATACGACTAATAGTTTCCGAGTTTGACATACCAGAGTCACCTGAATCCAGGGTTACTACATGTTTTTAGTAAAAAAGTGCCCGGATTTTTTGAATAGCAAAAATCCAGAGCACTTGATTAGCACTAAATTCCTGCGCGAAGGAGAATTTGATACCACTAATAGTTTCCCAGTTACGCATACCGTAGTTGTGGCTTCAGCTGAAGCTAGCACTACTACATGTTTTTGATCAAAATTACCGGGAACAAAATTTAGTTTTTGCAAAACATATTAGCACTTAATTAGCAATAAATTTCTGCTCGAAGTAGGACTTGATACCACTAATAGTTTCCTAGTTTCACATACCAGAATCACCTGAAGCCAGCGTTACTACACGTTTTTAGTAAAAAACAGTGCCCGGATTTTTTGAATAGTAAAAATCCAGAGCACTTAATTAGCACTAAATTCCTGTGCGAAGGAGAATTTGATACCACTAATAGTTTCCCAGTTTCGCATAGCGTAGTTGTAGCTTCAGCTGAAGATAACACTACTACATGTTTTTGATCAAAATTACCGGGAATAAAATTTAGTTTTTGCAAAACATATAAGCACTTAATTAGCACTAAATTTCTGCTCGAAGTAGGAGTTGATACCACTAATAGTTTCCTAGTTTCAAATACCAGAATCACCTGAAGCCAGCGTTACTACACGTTTTTAGTAAAAAAAAGTGCCCGGATTTTTTGAATAGCAAAAATCCAGAGCACTTAATTAGCACTAAATTCCTGTGCGAAGGAGAATTTGATACCATTAATAGTTTCCAAGTTTCGCATACCGGAGTTGTAGCTTCAGCTGAAGCTAGCACTACTTCATGTTTTTGACCAAAATTACCGTGCAACAAAATTTTTTTCTGCAGCATAAATTAGCACTAAATAAGCATTAAATTCTGGCATAGTGCCCATATCAATATGACAATGTTGTAGTGCCAGCTTCCGAGACCTAGAACTCTTAATTTTGACAATAGATTTAATGCTTTCACAATGATTCATTATGACAAAGGAGACATTTCGGGTTTCACTCGTGTACAAAACTAAGAATGTTGCCGACGTTTTGTGAACATTGCATTTCACTTCTTCAGGGCTGATTAATTTTGACATCATTATAATTTTATGTCAAATTCATGAAGTTACTATTTTCGGGATCAATGATGCATTAGCGTCATTATTCCAGAAAATAATTACTTTTCAAGATTGACAGGGAAAAAAATGGTTTAAACAAATAAAATTTGTTTAAATACTGTATAAATATAGTTCAACCAATATATTACTTGCAACATTCATTAAATGTGTAATTAGTTCCAGCAAGTATTAACTTTTCGGGATTTACAGGGGAAAAATGGTTTAAACAAATGAAGATTATCTAAGAAATTACCACATTTGTTAAAAATAATTATTACTCTTAACATTCATAAAATGTATCATTTATTCAGTAAAATAATAACTTTTCATGATTTACAGGATAAAAAAATGGTTTAAACAAATAATAATTCTTCAAACAATTAAAAATTCAATAGAATTACTTAATTTGGTTATAGGGCCCAATAAAAAGCAATGCATTCAGATGTCAAAGAATCATGATTTATTTGTCATTTCAACCAACGTACGTTTCGACCTTTCATTGCAGGTCTTGTTCAAAGGTAAATATAACCCTCGATATAACCAAGTCAAATGTAATTAACATTTATAAGCTCGTACAAAATTTTAGAATTTATAGTTATTAATTTTGAGATACATTTTGAGTAATATTGAGATATCCACAAACAAAGTTTCTTAATTCATCGCTATTCCTTAAGAATCATAATTTTGGAGTGAACCAAAAATTAGTTTTATTTTTTTATAACAATATTTAAAGAAATATTCCTTATTTACGAAGAATAAACGTTAGAATTAAATTAAAACAAACATTCAATTGAAAATTTAAAAAAAATTTGAGAGGCTTCAATTTTGTAATTATAGCTACATTTTTAAAAACTAAGCCTCTAAAAAATATTTAGAGAACTATAAATTCTGAAATGTTGTACCAGCTTATAACTTTTATTTGCATTATCCCATTATCGAGCGCAAAGCGCGAGATATAACCGTCGCGCACCGTGGGCGCACTCTGACTTGCGAGCGATCAGAATGTGTCCGCACAGGGGGCAGAGTTTTTATTAATTGAATGTTTATAGCCGCATCGACTGCCTGGGTCGTTAGCGTCTATACTTTAGGGTTAGTTATAAAGTGTAGGGTATCTCTGGAGTAGTATGCCAAGGGAGAGAAGCGAAACTTTCTGACAAACACATGCACAGCCTCGCTTTGCTTCGTAAATCGCACCCTGGCCAGCGTGGCTGCTAACGCTTCAGTAGAATCACGACAGCATCCGAACAACAATGAATCCTTAAATATATATTTTATAACGCTTTTCTAACATAGTTTCCAAATTTATTATAATGGTCAGTTCCCACGCACTAAAAATACATGAATCACAAAAAATTCCCGCCTCATTATTTGTGAGGTTCTGAAAGACCGGCATCGTGACACTTTTGAAGTTTGAGCTTCGAATCTCAGCTTTTCGAGGAAAACGTATTTAAAACTGACAAATACCATGTAAGCGTACATGTTAAATTTTTTCCAAACTCTAAATATACCCACTTCGGTTCATTTTCGGATCATAAGCATAATTCAACCAAATAGAATAGAGCATACACATTGAAGTATGATTTCCCATCGAGAACTTAAAATCGATACTTTTAACCCTTGTTTACAAAAACAGATATATTTTTTTATCTAAAGTTAGATAAAAACTCTGCAAATAGTTTAAAACTACAGTTGTCATTTCTTTGCAGCGTTTTTATAACAATTCAGATAAAAAATATACCTGGAATTTATTGTGTTGGCAACGAAACTAAGAAATCCTAGATTGTTGTGCGGGAAATTTTAAGAGAATCCTTGGAAACCTCTCAGCAATCTAGCTATGGTGAGAAATTTTGGAAATCATTGGATAAGTAAGGACAGAGGTGAAGTGGTATAGAACATTCCTACATACGCTCCTATGCGTCGAACGAACAGCTGACTGTATCCTTAAGGGGATTTATTAGAGTTATGAACAT
>JAWWLR010000165.1:8108237-8123959 GCA_035041075.1 Acraspis erinacei | reverse complement strand
CAAGATTTCATTTCAAAAAACGCCTATTGTGTATTACAAGGAAAATTTTATAGACAAACTTTCGGTGTCCCCATCGATCCCAAATCTCAGCGGCCGTAGCTGCCTTGTCACGACGGACATAGAGAAGGAGGTTCTAAATTAATTCTTGCCTTATAAAACCCAATCTTATTACAGATAAGTCGTGGACGTTTTATTTTGTCTGCACAAAGATCTAATAGATAAATTAAAAAACTTTCGTAAGAAATATCATGAACGACTCCAAATCACCATATAACAAGAAACTGACAGAAAAAATTAAATTCTTAGACATAACCATCATTCATGACAGCGGTCAGATTTTAACCAAGTGGTACAGAAAAAGTACTTGGTCAGGCCGCTACACTAACTACAGATTCATAACTTACCCTCCATACAAAATTATCGTAATCAATGGTTTAGTCAACAGAGGAATAAAACTTTCCCATTCATCTTTCCAAGAATCTAATTTAAAAATTACAGCAGAAACTATTGTGTACAATGGATTCATAACCAAATTCATCGACTAACAAATAGAACGCCGTCTACAGAAAATTTTTAATAAAAGCAACAACACTATACAAAACAAAGATCTAAATCTAGATCAATATCCATTACCGTCAAAAATCTTCACTAGACTTTCATGCAATATAATTTTAAAATTCTATTTAAACCAATGAAAGACACTCTCCATTGTTCTACAAGCCAAAATGACAACATCCCTATGAAAAAATGTACCAACACTGTCTATACATTAACTTGTATTGACTGTAAAAAACATTATATCGGACAATCAAAAATATATTTATTAGTAGAGTAAAAGCTCACAAAAAATCATGTGAACCAACAAATAAAATAATTAACAAACCCGCACTAACTAAATGTACGTTAGATGAAAATCACACTTTTGACTACGACAATTTTTCCTACACTCTCCAAAGCGTCATCATATTATAAAATAATTTTTATGGAAATATACCATATTGAAATTTACAATAAGTCTTATTGTTCCCACTATATCCTTCTAATATAGTTATCAAACATATCAACTTTTAAATACTGATAAGGGATACGTTCAATTAATAAATGACTACGACAACTGCTTTATGGATTCGCTCACGCACTTTCACGACATCACCGTTAGAGTGAGTGAACGAGCGAAGAAATACAACACCTAGCGCCAGTGTTTGCTATGTAAATTAACGAGACCAGATAATTTATATCAAGCACAACTACATATCACTGCAATAAAACACTAGCTTCTACTACTTATACTGGCTGCCTCACTCCGCCTGTGAGACGGCACAGAAACGTCATTGATCACAACAAACAGATTTATTATTTATTCACAATCCTACTTAACGTCTCATAGGCGGAGTAAAATATAAACATTATTCTTATTTTATCAATATTTTAATCAAATCTACGACTTCTTACAACTTCTCTAACCGCAAAGCTGAAATATAATGCCATGACATAACCTCTCATAGGTACGTCTTTCTATTGAAATACACGTTAAGAAATGTATACACTAAAATCTCTATCACCGACCTCAATTCTTCTACTTTATATTTTAGGCTCAAAGAACCCATTTTTTATATTTGATCAGGGCAACCGACTTGTTGCCGAAACATAATATTTGTATTCATAGGGATGTCTCAGAATCATATAATAAAAATGTTGGACGAGTAATCTGAAAATCTACATCTCATTCTTAAATTATTTAACCCTGGTTGACAAAACACGATCTCTTAATTATTTTGAATTTATTACAAAATAAATATCGAAAGTGAATTCCAAAAGCACAAAACACATTGAAAACCCAGACGCACTTAGTGAGAGGCACGTAGTTTTTAACGTTTTTTTTCATAATCATTTCTATGACCTTCATAAAAATTGAAATAAGTATCTTATGATAACCAAATAAAGATGCTGTTACGTAATTTGTTATACAAAAAGGGAATCACTCTTAAAATCGTACCAAAATAATATTAAATTATTTTTATCTTTAGACAATACCTTTGATTAAATTCATTTTTGATCATCTCTTTGGTGACTTTTGTAATGTTCAAATTTCAAGAAAGCAAATAATTAAAAAAATGTATGTGCATAATTATTTGAATTCTTAAATTACTTGCTGAATGGCTTATCAATAGGTTAGAAAATAATAGTTTATTAAAAAAGTATTTCAAACTTAATGTTAACATATTATATATTTTTATATGGGTGCAAACATTTTCAGTAGAACACCTGAATCGGTTTATTAGATGTATAATTTAAGTCAAAATTAAATTCCTTTTAAAAAATAAACGGAATTAAAATAATTTCAAACGTCTTCATACTAGAACCAAACATTATTTAAAGAAACGTTGTTTTGAATATGAACAAAAAAAATTACATTGTTTCAAGCTAAACTTCGAAATTTTTAATTTTTTTGCAGTATTTAGAATTCTCAATATCACAAAGAAAATTTAGTAGTATTTATGATAGAAGAATATTTAATTTATTTACAGGCTTTTTACATTGTTATAAAATCGAGCAACATTCATAAGTTGAGTAAAAAAATTCAGTAAAACTTGCCAATAGTTCTTTTCATTCAAACCTCAATAATTGCAGATAGGATAATTTAACTTGTTGTGGCCACCCTGCATAACATTTGACAGTGAGCAGAATCAGCTGATCTGACAATTGTCGTTTGTGCGTTATGTCAGCACGATGTTTTAGTGCTGACACCGAAGCGAACAGACGCATATGCGTAGTAGCTACAGTCGACAAAATCATTTCATGTGCGAAAATCAACATCGATCTAATTGTGTATTGCGTTCAAAGTACGATTCATTAAAGTAAATTATCGCAAAAAGCTTAGTATAATGTATATTTCTAAAGGAAATTCAATATATTTTGTGATTTTATATCGGTTTGATTAAAATTTTAGCAACGAAAGATTTGCTGGTCAGTTTTTGACAGCTCTGAATTTTCCAGTTGCGGGCACCAACATTTTACCGGTTGTGGGTACCTAATTTTTTTCACTGACTAATTTTTAAAAGAACCTAAATTCTAAAAAATTAAGTTAAACAAGTAATCCGCTAAGCGAGCAGCTTCAGCAACTCCCGAAACTCCATTGAATGCAAAACGCGCCACCGGCCGGTGCGTTTGAGGTGCGCTGACATGCATGCCGGCTATTACACCTACAAAACGTTGCAATTCTGATACGGGCGATGAATAATTTACTTTTCATTTTTTTCATTTTTATGTTCATTTAATTTTTTCTGCTCTGAAGGCGTTTACTTTATATTTTACTATTTTCAGGGTATTTTCCAGGGGTGCCCACAACCGGCTAAAAAAATTTGTTTGTTCAAAATTGATTACTCCACAAAAAGTTTAATAATGTTTTTCTTTTTGATTTTTTCTATATTTCCATTGATATACATATGTCTGCATAAATATTAACTTGGTCAAAAGTTATGGTTGAAATAGCTAACTGTTTCCTACTACTGTTCTCCTACTTTTTAATTAAAAAATGGATTTGAGACAGCTTGAAAAATAGTAAAAAATAATTTCCGTTATTAATAATGTCTTTCATCTTTGAATCTCAAATTACATTTTTTTAAATTCGGAATTAACTTGATGAGTTTTTCCTTATAATATTTACATTTTATTGAAGAAGAAGTCATGTCAAATGTTTAAAATAATATTTTACTTACTTAATTTTTCACCCAATTGCTTATTTTCAAACAAATTATTATATAAATAAATTGGATTCTCTTAGTAACAGTACATCGCATGTTAAAAAAAGTTATTAGGAATCTACTTGAGTTTGCCGCTACATGTGTTTGAGCGTCACAGTCATAAGCGTATGTAACATAATTTCATAAGAATGCATTAATTATAAATAACTCTTAAAAAATAAATTTCAAAAGTATTAGGTGTTTTAAATGTGCTGTTATAAAACTGTGAACAATATGATTGTAACTACTGCTCCAAATATTAAAGATTGATGCGAAGACGTGGCACTTACAATTGCTAGGGTTTTATAATAACCTTTGCCAGGTGATGTTATATTCCGTTGACAAGGTTTATTTTTAAACGTTGTTAATTGTTAGTTGTTATTGACCATTACAAATAGTTGTTATTAACTGTTCCTTGGGGTTGATTTGGCCGTTATTAGAAGTGGTTATTGACCGCTGAGAAAGTGTGGTCTTAACTGTTTGATTAAGGACTTTATCGACCTATACGAAGGGTGTGGGTGGTCACTGAGCACAGCTAAGGGTTGGTATCGACTGCTGCAAGGTGTTTAATATTGTCAATCTTACGCGTTATTATTGACCGTTCCTATTTAGCTGATGTTATTGGCCGTTACTAGGAGTTGTTATTCACTTTGTTCTGATCTTGTTATTATTCGTTGCTAAAGTTCGTCATCGAAGGTAGCGAAAGATAGTCATGGACAGTTGCCTGGGGCCACTTCTCGTTGGTACAGGTTATCATTTACCTTTGCTAGGTACTTTTATCTGTTATAATTTTTAGAGCGCCAAATATGCATCATTTTTCAACCTAAAGTGCTCATTCTTGAAGAAATGTTGGCTTCTTTCCTTGCTCGCCGAATCAAGAAAACTATTTAGGTACATGTGCAATATGCATGCTTTGATTTTATCCTCATTTTATGTCAAAAAGTTGAAAATGGTTTTGATTAAATATTAATGGGTGCATTGTGAACTTACCAACAACAGTAGCTCTGTATTTGACGTTTCCTATATGAAGTAGAGCAGCTAGTAGTTTTAAAATTTCCCAAATTTCAGAATCTGTAAAGAGCAAAACTTTCATTGCCGATCTAATATCTGCAAATTCAGCAGCATCATCACGTCCTTCGCATGTTATGCTGCTTCCCTGAAAATAAATTATTTAATCATTTATAAATATATCGTTAAAACTGTGTCATAAGGACGACACGAACGTGAAATAGGTGGTTACAGTCTGCGATGGACTTATTAGGACGATCCGGCAAAGGTCTTGTGCACTCTGAGGACACAAAGCGTCACAAGGATAACTGCCTTCTGCACTTTTCCGGCAAGTGTATTAGGTTTCAGGCTGTTATCCACTGATTAATTGACACCTCCAAGAGCACCGATGATTAAGACGACAAGCTCAACAGAATATTCCAGGCGTAACCGTCAAACACGGTTTGTTTCTTGAAGTCTAGGATAACTATGCCATGCCTCGAATGTACGACAACAGTAAATGCGGCACTTCTCATTTTCGATAATTGACTCTATTTCTCTTAGACCGTGTGGCGGAACCGCATTAATGTTAATGCCGTCAATGTGACTGATATGGTAATAAAGCACTCTTAGTGCCAGATCTTTGGGTTTCAGAGAAACCTGAATTTTCATGTTTCTCCGGGTCCTGATGCATCGCTCTTTCTCTATTGGGTGTCTGTTTGCCGTTGGTCTCAGTGTCGGCTCTCTTTTAGTTTTCGGCTTGTTCTGGCTGCGATTGAGTAGACGCTCCGCTTATATAACCCCTTTTCCGGAGTTCCTCGGCACGATTTTGCAGTTGTTTATGCGGAAAATGCGAGAACTCTTGGTGTTTCTCGCATCACAGAGCATGCAGTCGTGCAATGTAGCCTTTTTCATCAGGGGCCATAATGATATCCGACCCATTGTCGGGAGCCCTGCAGGTTCGATTGTTTGGAAAGGCACTTACTGAAACTATGTTTGACCACCGTTTGAGACACCTTACACAGGTGTTGTACGTTTAGTGTCGACCTTTTTGTATTAAGGAGCGAAACAAGTCATGGAAATGAAGGTCAAAAAAGAAGAAGAGGCACGATAAGTATTTTAAGACGTTTCGGTCACTGTATTTTATATTTATGTGTGCCTACGTCATGTTTATTGTGTTTCTGTGAAATTTTTTACTCTGACCTCATACTTAAATTTTTTAACTTATAACAGGTATGTCTGTTAGCTTTTTACATGTACCTTCCGCCTTTTTAGTGACATTATATTTAACTTTAATAATATTGATTTCAAATTTTTATCTCATCATTAAACTCTGGTTTTTCAATAATATATTCTACATATCACTCGAAGCAAATGCCATAGAATAATGACACTGGCTCCCAGTATAACTGTGGCAAATCACATCTATGGCTACGTCTCACAAACCTGATGTGGGGGGTCACATGGCACGATTAAATCACAGCGAAATCTAGTAAAAACCCTCATGTGTCTCGAGGACACGAAGAGACCCAAGGATGACAGGTTACTAAATCCACCTTGCCAGTGCCTTTGCATATTTTAGTCACGCGGGTATGGCTTTAAGGTTCCGAACAAGTGATAGTTTCGCACATCCGAGAGCACCAATCACAACGAGATTCACTTTAACTGAAAATTTTGCGTACAACATTTTTTGTCCGACCTTTTCTATCTCCTTGGCCGTGATATTGTACTCGACCGGAGCCAAGAATTCAATCATGAATATAGTTCGTTTCGCGAAGACTTAGATAACGATGTTAAGCCTCGAGTCTGCAAAGTTCCAGAAAATTTGGCACGTATCTTTTTTTGACCATTTACTATCTCCCTCGAAAGACTCAATAGGGCAATGTCGCGGCCAACGTCGTTAGAGCGAAAAAGGTAGTAATAAAGCACTCTTAGGGTCGTATTATGTATGTAGTGACACGTTGTTCCCGCGTGGATGGGACATCCAAATAGTATATCGCTGGGACTTCATGGCATAAAATGCGTTCATGTTATACTAAGGTGGAAATAACACTGTCCTGGGATGCGAAAATGAAACCATCTATACCTGAATTAGGCCCTGATGATCGGAGAAAATAAAAAGTTTGCTCCTTCGACAAGCAGTATTTTCCTACATTTCTGTGAAAGTTTCCGTGCATTTTCTTGTCAAGTAGCTCATGGTGAAACTTTTTAACCTCTGCTTTCCTTGCTTCGGCTTTTAAAAGCTTGATGTTAAAATGCAGGCCAAGGGTCTGGGCCGCGTGCTCCGCGTATGTGAAAAGAAACGTTCCTTTGCCAATTATCTCGTGTTTCCTGAAAATTATTAGGGGATAATTTCTGCTATTTGTAAACAGAGTTAGCTGTACTTAGAACAATTCGGATATGAAGACACTGGAGATTCAGAAGTCTGCGTTCAAACTTTTATGTTAATGTATTCGGAACTATATTTGCGAAGAGTACCCGCGTAAAATGTTGTTCTGCCCAATCTTATTTTTACAAACTTTGCAATACAAAAAACAGTTTATCATAAGAAAATAATTTGACCTTGATTTTTCGCTTTTAAATGTAACTTTTAGTTTTTCTCCAAATGCGATCATTTTTTTTTCTGAAAATAATTTTAAAAGAAAGCTTGATTCTTTCCTTTCAAAATCGCCCTAGGCTGAAAATGGGACTACCCATTAAATAAAACAGTTCATTGTCATACCATACATTACGGTGTTAGAAACACGCAAAGCTCTCGGACTTCTCGCACTAACTTCTGTGAAATTGTGTGACAACCTCCAGAAAAGGTGTTATATGCGCGGAGTGCCTACTCTATCGCAGCCAGAACAAGCCAGCATCTGGAGAAGAGAGGCGACATTGAGATCAACCGCAGACAGGCAGTTAGTAGAGTAAACGTGATAATTTAAGACCAAGCCCAAAAATCTGACTAAACTGGATGACACGACTCGTGGGGACTTTTGCGAAGAGTCCGACCTGTGGGACATCAATTTTAGTGTGTATTATGCAGCGAGAGCGTTGGAAAATTTAAATCGTAAAACAAAACTAAAGGTTGGTCATGAAACCAAAGGACTCATGCATCACCTCAGCACAAAGATAGGGTTGAGCAATACAGAACGCGTTCCGCATTCAGTTAGTTTGAACACATCACATCTGGCAGAAAGTTCACTGCCAGGGTCCGACAGTTTGTGCGTGAAATGTGGTTCTGTCATCACTCGCTCAACAAGCGAAAGCTGATGACTATCGGGCAGCAAATTGTTGACAGAATACAAGTACTAACTGCCACTCGGAGAAGTCTAGAGCGAAGAGAGAGGGGGGACAAAGCACATATCGTGAGGTCCACAGAGAGATTGACGTCCTTTTGGAAAAACAGCTTTACTATCTTGTTTAGAAAACATTGTCACTATTTCCTGCAATTCCCGATTCTCAAGAGTACTTCTGGCGTTCCCAGTGTTCCCGAGCTCGTCGACAGAAGCGCTATGCGATATCTAAGTGCTGGAAAGACCTATACATACCTGAGCTCGTCACAGAGCCGCATTTAGGACGTAACATCTATCAATGAAGTTCTCCGATTCAGAAACAAACGAATTATCCGACAGATATTGTCTTCCAAACTGGCGTCAAGGAAGAAATTTTCTGCAACGAACATTTTTGCCGTTCCGGTGCTACCCTATTCATTTTTAGTGGTTCCATGGATGATGGACGATCTCGGATCCCTTGACATCAGGTCATGATACGTTAGCCACATATACAAAAGCTTGCACCTTAAGTCGTCCGTTCCACGGTTTTACAGCTCACGCCGTCAAGGTGGTCGCGCAATACTGAATCTCGAATGTCTTCACAACATGATCATTCTGAGTAAAGCGCATACAGTCGCAAATGGGCGAGACCTTCTTTTTGAGATGGCCAGGAGACACAAAGAATTGGCCAACGGAGCATTTCTGTACTTCCACGTACAGCTCCTCGACAAGAGGATACATGGCATCTTCCACATTTTAAATTTGGGCAGGAGCGTTTCATTTTGACATGCCAGAATAATGTCATCAGTACTTCAGCATACCGCTATCACATTTTAAGCCAATACATTAACAATGATAGCTGCAAAGCATGTAATGCACATACTGAGTACCTAAGACACATTTTATCTGGTTGCCAAACTCACCCGGGAACGACGTATATCCAAACGCACAATGCGACACTAAGAGAGCTTTGTTACCATCTCTTTCGCTCTGATGGCAGTAGCCACGACATCACTTTTCCAAACACTCCTAAGGAAATAGTATCAATTGTAGACCAGACTTTGCCGATCGTCGACGATCCTATAAATGACCAAAAGTTTGCTACAGCTTCAACATTAAAGTATAAAAAAAGTTAAAAAAGAGTATGACAATGAAAAGAATATTCCAGAAATCGAAGTTATTGATAAAATTAAAGAGAAACTGAAAAGTTTTTCCGCTGTTCAGAAAAAGTGTCACTTTTAACGCTCGGATCGAAGTCTTGGGGTCAAAAGTGATTGAAAAAAGAAATTAGAGCCTCTAAACGCCAGACTAGAAAAACCAAGCAATTAGTTGCTGAAATGATTATTTTAATTTTGCCAAATCCTAAAAGAGGTATAGAAATTTGGTCTCTAAAACTGAAAGTTTGGTTAAAGATCGAATTGTACACTGATGATAATAATAGTCGTATGATATCTGGCATGAAGAATTTCCTTTGAATTAAAAGAACAAATATGGGTCTCACAAACATCTTCGAAAAAGATTAATTCTATGCAATTTTTGCGAATTATATTCATATTTTAAATTCCCCTATCCTGTGCGTGTGTTCGCCGCGAATGTGTGAAGCTAATGATAGATGACATTAACATTTAAGAGCTAACTCGTAAGACTGCCTGCCCCATTGTAACACGTCATTACGGTTGTAAGAAGATTATATATAGTAATCAGACTCCAGAATTCTTTTTTAACGAATGCACAAAAGGTCCTAAAATCAGAGCCAAAATTCGAGGCCCCTCATTTCTTTTCATTGCAACTCGCTCAAAATAATCTCTGAATTGTCTATAAAAAGCATCTGCAAGCTTAAAGTCTTCTGAATTCAACGCCATGATGAATCTTATGTTAAAAAATTATTATTTATTGTTCTTTGCCCTTCTTTTTTAAGCGGTAGAACTTTTGGAGCACCTGTTTAAGGGATTAAACCACTGTACAGCACGAAAAAATAGGCATATTTCGGAATATTTCCGGCCAGTTAAAAAAGAAGTGGTTTCGAGAAAAACGATTTTAAAGTTTTAAGTAATCTAAAATCATCGGGCATACCTGAGAGGCGTCGCAGTAGAATTGAAAATTTGGCCATTAAGACCTTTTTCCGCTCCCCATCTTTTGGTATATTATTTTTAGGATCCTAAAACACCTGTTAAGCAAAAACAATTAGATTTTTTGAAAATTCTATAGTGGTTTAACCCCTTAAACTGTAATCTCATACCTTTATGGCCCAAAATCCAGCACGAACGTTTCAGCACGAACGTTTGTAGCAGACTCTGCAAGCGAGCATTTGAGCAGTGGGAATGCGTCAACGAAAAGAACCCCCTCCACTTATCACTACACCTTTAGGCGCCATATCGGAGAGCTCCGCTCTCATCGGTACGCTCCGGCTTTACTCAGTAGTGGCGAGTGGTGGGGCTGGTTTTCGCAAGCTTCTCGTTTCGTCCCCGCGTATGCTTAATATGTCTATTTTTGTAGCTTAATAACAAAAAAGTAATTAATTTAAACAAATTTTGATTATTGTAAATGAAAGTGTAACTCAGAAACTATAGATTGGCGCAAAAAATAAAAATCGATTTTTTCCACATTAGCACCCTTTTCTCGTGGACGGTCACATTTGTAGACTGCACTTTCAATAAAAAACAAATGGACATAAGAAACGAACCGATAGACGAAAAAAAACTGAAGATCACAGAAATAGTTAAAAGTGAAAAAACAAATGCTGCAACAGTAGACGTTCCCAGAATATGGCGCTCACTATTTCTGCGATCTTCAGTTGTTTGTTCGTCTATCGGTTCATTTCTTATGTTCATTTGTTTTTGAGGTGTTTGGCATTAAAGATAGTGGTCGCTAGCTACACATAACCAGTGTGCCGTGTGCAGCGCAAGGATTACGTTCAAGGTTTAAAATTTTTTTAAACTATGTTCTACACTTTCGGTCATTATAAAGATTGGATATGTTATACAAGATGAATTGAAAATTTTTTTGTGAAAAGATACTGGTGGTACACCAAGCACACTTCATAAAAAAAATTCCCAAAAAAATTGAGGAAATTTATTCTTACATCAATGCCAAATTATTGTAAAGATTCGTTCGGATGCTTTTCCAATTAAGCTGTTAGATAGATCGAAAGAAGAATTTTTTTTCAGAAATACACGCTATCCGAAGCCAAATGCTACGTTTATGATAGTATTCATTTAAAGGTGGTCCGTGGTTCGATTTCCAGTGGAGCGAAGTGAGATCTTTTTAAAGAAAATTTAGTTTAAAAATTAAATTCTAAATACTAAAATAAAAACATCAAGAAAAAGACAAGTAAGCAAATATCAAAAAGTACATTTTTGATCTGAGTTTCTGTTTTCTACATGACTGCAGTCTTATATCAGTCTTTTAAATATAGATTTAGATTTAGATATAGTGCAAATAAATTACCTATCATGAATTATAATTCCTGATACAAATCTGCGGTTAACCCTATAAAATTAAATACAAACTGAAGTTGAATGTAGGGTAATTCTTAAACAAGCAGAAAGAGGCTTTGGTTTTGATTTTTGATAAATGGAAGTTAGATTTCTGATGAAATTTCCTTTATTATAGGCACCCATTATGTTACATTTTACAATTTTATACTAGCAATTAACAAAACTGTGATAAATTCTATCACATTATCTAGATATACTTAGAAATATTTGAATGACGAATCCGACTTAGATTATTTTCACGTATATAAAGTATCTACGTAAAGTTGGATCATAATTATAATATTTGCAATATTACTTGTTAAGGAATTTATACATGATATTTGAAAATTCTACTATATGCATTTTCCCTGTCATTATTGAAACAAATTTTCAACGTAAATCATGAATATGTATCAGCTCAAGCAATAGAATTTCCAGAATGTTTGAAAAATATCTTAAATAGAAATCGATTAAATAGTTCTTTGATACTTGACGCAAAATTAGTTTTTCTTCATCTTCACAATGACAATTTCAATAATAAAAGCGATAGCTGAAATCAAATATCCATAAGGAAGAATGGTTACAAGCACCGGTAAAAGTTGATTGTATCCGATCATTAGATCTTCCAGTGCTTCTTTTGCTATCCCTGAAATCGATGTGCTAGGAAAAAAATTGTTATTTAATTTATCATAAATTCCAAATCCTATAAGTCGCAGTAGTAGGCTATGAAATCGCTCTGCATAAGGTGATCCTGGTTCTAGGTAAAATCCTTCCGTTGATATGATGAAAGGTTCCTCAACAATGCTTATCAAGGACTCCCCATGTTCATTCCTGATACGCATTTGAAAAAAATCTGCTCCTCTTTTCTGCATAAGACAGGTGACATTTCTATCCAGAATTGCATGATGAGCACATTCCTCTATCGAAGAAAACCGCTTTAATGAATTCCTGACTATACGCAACATTTGGATATCACTCTCCATCCAATTGACAGTGATTGGATCCATTATCAATGTAAGATCAGAATTATTTAATTCTGCTAAGGTGCTCAGTTCCGAAATAGATTCCGATTGCAAGTTTACGCTCGTGAGGATTCCATGAATTTGGGAAGAGTACATGAAACTCACAATTACCAAATAGGCAAATATGATCCTAGCCTTCCAATTTTCCGGTTGCTGAGGAACGGATAAACCAAGAAGAAGTTGGGTCGTGAAAGAAAGATTCCAATCAGTGCTGTACCAATTTAAAATGTACACCAGTAGCCAGAGAATTCCAGAAAATACTGCAATGGTGCATAGTAAATGAAGGAAACGCAATTCAGCTAAATGTACCTTATGATTTCGCGTTCCTGCTGTTATAGCATTAAAACTTCCTAATCTAGTTACTAGAATTTCTAAACAAGAATCTCTGCAGAATTTATGTGTCGATGTTCGCACTAAAGAAAACTGGATTTTGTTCTGGAACAGCTGATCAAATCGATAATTTACTGGACTTTTTTCTCCGTATCCTGTTTCAAGGTGAATTGTGAAGTTCATGGACGTCGAAAAGCTTGGAATAGACGTAGACTAGGGCCGCCAATATTTATTGGATAGCCACTTGAGTTCCTGCGGACGAATATACTAGGAGGGGAATGTTCGCATGATGCTTCTAATTGAAATCCGTTCATGTTTCGTAGTTTGTCTGGAAACAGTAATGTTTTCGATGTGTATCTTTTTTTCGAAAAAATCTTCGTGAAAGGATTGTAGCGCTGCACTTCTGATATATTCCCAACAATTCGAAGGATAGTTACATCTAGGAATTGATTATTCCAAGCATTTCTTAAAAATTTCTGACCGCTGGGATCAAGTGACGTTACCACTTCAGCGAATTTAAGTACTATACACTTTGGTCGAACACCTCCTTTTAAAGAGTCTTTTATCAACTGTATTGATTTGCGTGCAATCTTTAAACCGTGATAATCTATTATTATAAAGAAAGTTGTGCTTGCAGATTTTAAATTAGGCAAATTTTCCAAGTCCCGGGCGCCTGCTATTTCCGATACGTTTCGCAAAAGAAAATGAATGCTTGGTCTGATTGGTTTGATTTTCTGAAGGATTCGTTCGACTTTGATTTCCTTTTTGAAAAGATCTTGGTTAATTATCAAAAGTGTTTGATGCATGTGAGAATCCTGGCTGATATAATTTTTTAAGCTTTTTAACCATTCTGAATTAATTAAATCCCTTTCGCATTGCAGAAACTGAAATTTTAAAAGAACCACCAAAAAAGATGCTACAATATTTCGAAACATTCTAGAAGCTACCCTCATTTTCTAAAAAGTTTCTGCAATATTAATGCTAAAAGCATTTGTGCGACTACTACATCCGGAAACTTACTTGCAACTGAAATGTCACATTATGTTTTTGTAGTGATGTTACTAAGCAACAAAAATTGGTTTTTGCAAATTTGTTGCGAACAAACCGTTATGCATTTTACTTTTTACGGTTACTAACTGCTTCGACAAAGCATAGAACCTATATTTTTTTCTAAAAATAGTGCAATATTGAATTTTCCTACACAATTTGCGATCGAGCGGAGAAATTTAGTTAAAGCTTTTGATTTTGCAAACTGATAATGTAGAATAAGTGCGTGACAAATATTCCCCTGATGAAAAATAAGTATTGGCAAGTACTGGATCCAGTACTTTTTCGAGAAAAAGTATTAGATTTCCAATACCTATTCCTGAAAAAAGTGTTAAATTCAAAACTTAAAAATAATTTTGTCATAAGAGTTATATAGGGTTTTTAAATTTGAGAAAATAGTGCTCACATAATAGGAAAAAACTGTTGTTTAATCTTTTCCTTTATGTTCGAATAAATGCCGATCTGTTAAAAAATATTTAACATTATTCAGTTCATATTCCGAAAGTTTCTTAAGCCATTTCAAAGAATAATGTAGCATACATATTCAAAATTTTCAATATACTGAAAATGAAAAAAGGTTTAAAATCCGGTGCACTAACGGCATTTTTAATTTTCAAATTCTTTGAATCAGTTAATATGAGTTTCAGTTTAGTTACTCAATAAAAAAATCTTATTTTCAACAGGTTAGGGGCCCAGAAGCCTAAATGTACTATATTTGGGTTTGCAGAAGTCTTAAATAGACTGAAACCTGAAGTGAAGCTACGAACGACAAATTCTAACCTAAAAATCGAGTTTGGTGTTTTGTGGAGGTGTGGTTGTATTCCCCGTTAAAAACAAAAACTAACCAAAAGAACGAAAACTTTCCATTCAACTTCAACAGAACAAAAATTATTTACCCAATCGTGCTTTTAAGATAACTCGTTTTATGTGAACTATATAGCGAAAACTCGAAAACTGAGTTTTCAGTAACTGGTCACAGATAAGTGATTGGTCACGATGCTGTATCGATTTTAAATGTACACCCGTAGCCAGAGAATTCAAGAAAATACTGCAATGGTGCATAGTAAATGGAGCAAACTCCATTCAGCTAAATGTATCTGATGATTCTGCACTCCTGCTGTTAGGACATTAAAACTTCGTAATCTAGTTACTAAACCTTGTAAACAAAAATTTCGGCAGAATTTATAGGTGGATGTTCGCACTAAAGAAAAATGAATTTTGCTCCGGAACAGCTGCTCAAATTGATAATTTACTGGATAGCCACTTGAGTTCCTTTTGATGAAGAGATTAGGAGGCGAATGGGCGCATGATGGTCCTAATTGAAATTTGTTCATGTTTCGTAGTTTGTCTGGGAACAGTAAAGTTTTCGATGTATACCTTTTTTCGAAAGTCTTTGTGAAGGGATTGTAGTCCTGCACTTCTGATGTATTTCCAACAATTTCTGTAGCGGGCGACAGAAGAAAGGAGCCTTTAACATTTCGCTCCTGCCCGGGAAAAAATCTATTCACTTGCATTTGAATGGGTTTTGAGGTCTCTGAATTGCGTATCTGTCACTGGTATTCCAGATAGCTGCCCATTGGTTAGGGTGAGTTTTTAATCGGGAGTCAGGTTTTTTAAACAGCCTTAAGAAGCCTTCCTTGCTTGGCCTCTCCGCGCACTTTCTCTTCTATCATATTCTCCAACCTCTCCCAAATACCTTGCTTCGCGCCCTCTCCCCTGTCACTTACTTCGATTTCCAATCTGACCTCCATCTTCTCAAGCCTTTGCTCCGCCCTTTTCTTCCACTCCTAATATCTTCCTTCATCTGCTTTATTTTATCATATTTTTCCTTTCTTACCGACACAACTTCCCTCTGTAATT
>JAWWLR010000165.1:8062888-8075814 GCA_035041075.1 Acraspis erinacei | reverse complement strand
ACTCTCTTGCGTAAATTTCCCGTACTTGCTTACCTTCTGGGATAGAAGGAGCAGGAGTGGAAGATGTACAGGTTCCGGTTTTATGGGGATTGGTTGCTTTAAGGAACTACGATCGTAGCTTCTGGAGCCTACAACTTCCGACATAATAATAATTAAAAATGATGATACAATGGCTCAGCAATGGCTGAGCGCGAGTCATATAAATATCTGGGTCTTCTTGAGTCTAGTTACTTAGATTTAGTTTTAAGATTGGCGGGGAGCCCCAATGGAGCTCCCCTGACGCTCCAGCTATAAAGCCTATTGTGCCACATTCTTGAGTCTAAGGGTATTCTGCATACGATAGTTAAGGAGAGCCCAACGACTGCATTTACTACCAGACTGAGATTGATTCTGAAGTGTTCTCTTAACTCGGCAAACAAGATGAGGACAATCAAGAACTAAGCCATCCCTGCCCTCACGTACTCCTTCGGGTTCATAAAATGGTCTAATGCCGAACTTGAAAAGATAAACAGAACTGTCCGTGTATAAACGACGCAGAACGGTCACCAAGTTCTACAGTTGCAAGACTATATTAAGCGCAAGCGAAGTGTTGCGCTTTACAATCCAATCAGTAAAGCGGATATTGCATATACGCCCCTGAATTTTTCCTCGAAGGAGGCCTGGAATATCAGGCCAGAAAGCATAGTTTTTATCAATTTTCCAAAAATTTTTAAATTTTAATGAACTTCCAAAATTTTCAAAAAATGACCGAACACTTTTAAAAATTTCCAAAAATTTTGATATATTTAAAAAATTTTAAACATTTTTACAAATTTATTAATTTCGCTAATTGTCCTATCTATCGAAACGAGGACTAAGATTCACTTTCTTCCCTCGGGCACGAAGTATTTGACCTTGAAGACAATGGTTTTTCACGATTGGCTGATGCATCTCAGTTTATTAGGTAACTTTCGGCTAAGTTCGCTATGCCTAACCTAACGGTGGTGCTATTCGTTGGCCCAGACGAAAAACGAATGAGTCGTGCGGGATCCAGAAATTTAATGACGCGAGGACATATCTTATATTTCTTAAGGACCTCAAATAAGTAACAGTGGGCTATTGAGGGAAACGCCTGTTGGTAGTTAATGTAGGGTATGTTTTCACTGCGCTGTCGATAGCTTCGATAGCAACCTGTTTATTCTTGGGAGAGGACCTTTTTCTTCTCACAATAGTTATAGACTAAATTAGAAATGATAGCCGTGATACACCTATAGAGTATCATGAGGCAGGTTATTGGTATGTAATCACAAGGATTACCAGTATCTACCTTTTTGTGGATAATATACGTTACGCCCTCCATCATAAGTGAGAGCAAGTGATCTAGGTTCCCCAATATGTTTTAACGGGATCCAACAAGGGCGGGATGCAGGGCCTCTTAGTATTTGTAACAGAATCTTTGCACCACATTAAAACCCCGATCTTTGTAGTTCCCAGCTCTATTTAAGACGCGAGTGACGTTGGAGGCCACGATGGCTCGATTATTTGTCCCAGGCAACCGTCCATATCTCTCCTTTTCTAGACGGAGCCACACCATACCACAGATGCTGGACAAATATCTGGCAATTTTCATGACTCTAGGTGGTTTTACAATATTCTTGAGTCTTGTTTTTGCCATTTGCAAGTCCGCGATACATATAAGCGTTTTTCATCTGTCAATACAGTCCTATTATCATTCCTTTCGGCAGTCGGTCTCTTAAGTCATCGCATTCACGCTGATAGGACCATGAGCCTCTGTTCAGGGTAGCAGATCGCTTCATCCAGGTACGCAAATGTTCTTTAAATGATGTTATGTGGACGAAGGGTCTCTTCAACATGGCGAGTCAGTCTCTAAGATAGATTGCCCTTTAGAATTGGTTACAACGTTCATAGTTTTTCTCTTATTTGTCTACTTCCGTGTTTAATTTGAAAATTGCATGATGGTTCTGACATCTTTTTATTATAATTATATTCATTCCCGGGAAATTTGCTACAAATTTTGGGCGAAAGGCCATCTCGTAGAGAAGAGTTGTGATCACTCACATCTTATGTTCGAATTAGGAGCGCATCAAGTACTCATCATGATAAATCTGCAACTTGAAGCGCTGCGATGGCACTTCTGTCGAAGTGGTCAGCTAATGGCTTTGAACCGAAATATTCTCCTCCGGTGCAGCTGATGATTTGCTGCTCGTCACTTATCACAGATGTTCTGGCTAGACAGCAGCTTTCGGGTATTCCGTTCAAATCTACCTGTCTATCACGCAGCTGACCACCACCAGATTGCATGCTGCCACCCCCAACAGTGGCACCAGGAGCACCCCGACGATCCTCGGCAAGCGACCAGCGATCATATATATTTATAAACTTCTTCGTAGATTGTATGGATTGGTGGTTCTCCTCTTGGTCCCTGCCTGTATGGCATGGCAAGCCCCGTCGGTATCGATGCTACAGCCAACATGTCCGTCAAAGGAATATGAGGAAAGCTCAAGCACTACCGCGTATCAAAGCCAGAATACCTTCGGAATGTTTTATTATTATATTATATAATATTTTATTATATTATTATATTATTATATCATATTATTATTTTGCGTTAATATGTTACTATATTATTTATTACAATTTCTTTTGACTTTTTCTCGGGAGAACCCGGTATTTCATAATCATTCTTGGACTAATTCAAGTACCTAATGAGACTAGGATGTTATACATTAATTTGAGACGATTGGAATCTTTTGTGATGATGTTCTAGGTAGAAATATAGGAGCATGCTGCATTTTAGAGTTTTTCTTTTGCCGCTGTTATCTTTAAGTAGCGGCCGCAAGCATTGTAGGTGACCAAAAACACCTCTGGATGATTTCTTGGAGCTAACATCTCACACTCCATAGGCTTTTTGTAGCCTTCTCCGAAATTGTTAAAGAAGTTTCTTACAATACAACAGGTGTTTAATGATACTATTTCTGAGCTGTTGCCAGTAACCTACTATCTCCTAAGTGTACAAGATGTTCAGTGCAGTCTTGTGTTTACATTATACGGGTGGCAGGAAGACGAAAAAAGTTGAGCTACGATAATCACAGAACCACCTTAACCAACTTATAGAATATGTAACAAGGAGAATGGAAATATTTTGTTTCAAATCATAGCTGATTGCCTCATTGATCTATAAAATAATTTATTATGATTAACTTATGAAAATTTATTAGTTTTCAACATAAATATCTTACAGATTGGAAATACATTCAACGTAATATATATATATATATATATATATATATATATATTTTAACTGCCAACTTTTGGCATAGTTAATTACAAAGGGTTATTTTAATAACCGGACTTATATTTTAAATTATTTTAAGAGAAAAAGGGGCTTCTCATGGAGAAAGAATAAGATTCTTGTGATAAACACAAGTTTATTCAGATACACATGAACTACCCTCATAATTTACAAGTTATTTCTATTCCCTACTCTAAAAAAAATAAATATATGGCTCAATTGATTAGAATCGAAATTTTCGTGATTGTCGCTTTGAAATAATTATAAAACAATTTTATTTCTACAATCGTAGATCTCCTATTTATTATCAACAAATTTCTTTTCTTTATTGAAAATACAAGATAGTCACCAATGTGGCGAGAAAAGGCTCTTTTTATTTTATACCATATTAGAATTTGTCGATACGAAAGTTCAGTGACTCTTTCCTGCTTCAGGTAAAGGACCTTTTAGATATAACACCTGACTGTTTAAGAAATAGGACAGTAGACCTGAATCATAAATCCTTTACACAAGGTACCAACACAATTTCCACTACATCTGGTGGATCTGGGATATTCCCCGGAATATATCATTGCTAATTATTTAGACTTTTGTCTTTGTATGGCCTGTCGATCAGGCTTCAATCCCTAGGTACAAAAGAGGCTGCCTAGGTCGTTCGGTTATACAACGAGGGTCTCATGCGACTCGGTCTAGCGGTTGGTCGCTATTGTTGGGGCCATATATCTTTTAAGAAGACACTTAGGTATTATTTATTGTCTCAAGTATTCTATTCCTCGGTCCAACCTTCACTCGGCAAAATTTGTTTTCAACAGGGTATAGAGTGTTTTAAGTCTCTAAGTCTCTTGTACACAATTTGGAGGGTGATCGACAGATCATAAATATTTTAACCTCTGCTTCTATAGACTGAGTTACAGGTTTTATTTCTGTAGTTACTCGAGAAGGCAGAGGAAATATCTGTAAGATAAAATCTTTCTCGAAAGTTGAGGCTTTGGCCTTCAAATAAAACATTGATCATTCAGACGCGCAGAAAGAGGGAAATTTGGCCTAAAAAATAACGGAAGCTCGAAAACTCGGAGACACTCGAACAATAAAGTCTAAGATTTCGTAAATCTGACATGCAAACATCGTTAAAGATAAGTCTCTTTTGTTGACAGCTTCAGAGGATACTACCCAAACTGGGCTTTCGTGGAGAGAACAAAAATCAATGACAGCTCCGTTGAGACCTTCAGGGTATTTTGGACCTTGCATGTTGTTTATCTTTCGCCGCTTCCAATATTTTTAAAACTCTTGGTGAATTGCCTCACCTGCAAGCGCTTACTGAATATGGTTCATATAGTTCACTTCCAAGAAATGGTACAAGTCCATCCCAGAACATATGGTTACCGAATCCTTCCATTAAATGGAGTACAGTTTATAGTTTTTTATAGTTTTAATATTCCAATTTATCTTCAATTGCATTAGTTAGATAATTAAATATCAATTAACCATCGTGAAATAGTTTTTGGTAATTGAAAAAATTTAATAAGAAAATTATAAAAATTAAAAATAACTAAATTAGTTGTAACTCCATCAGGCAATCAGCTAGGATTTTAAACCAAGTATTTTCTGACTCCTTTTTACATATTCTATAAGTTGGTTCAGATAGTTTCCGCCGTTATCGTACCTCAATTTTTTTAGGCTTCCTGCCACCCGTGAGTACCGGCAGCCGAAATCACAATAAGATAAACAAATGCGTTGTATAGGATAACTGCAAATTCCGGCTAAATGGATAAGTATAGTCTGTGATGTAGACTCGGCCACCTATTTTCTCTTACACCGCGATATCGGATTAATTGACTCGGATATAATAATAAACTATCAATGATATCTCGAAGCCAAGATGCATTCTCGCCAGGTACCTGTATCAGATTTTGTGCACCATGTCCGGACATAAAGTTTTTCAGGTACTTACAGTATTCAAATCCGCTGACACATCTGAATCCGTGATGGTAGTCAGATGCATTTCAGGGTAATTCTTTGTTATTTTTTTTTGCTGGAACCACGCAGCGTTTAAATTGCTTCTGTTTCCTTCTGTCTTGATATAGCCTCGTTAAATGATTTTAGTAACATGTTGTATCAGTTTTCTGGTTCTAGTTCCTTACTTATATTGAATCGATTGACCCAATTCGCACTTTACATTGCGGACATCCATATCCGACCTGATCTTCCCTGGGGGATCTCAGACTCTTCTTCAAGAAAAGAATGAATTCTTAGTCTGTTCCACTTTCATCTTCATTACATTTTTTCTTGTGGCTAGTTCTGTGTATTTGAGTAAGTAGAACCGATAGTGTTCCTCACACTTTGTCTAAGCTTCTCTGACTAAAAAACAAAGGCTACTAAATCGCTGTTCATATTGTAGGTCCATTTGAATCGCCTTCTTTCCCTCTGGAAGATGTGGAGGGATTGGTTGATCATCAGGTTGAGTAAAAATATCAATTGCTATTGCTTGATTGTTCGATGCTGTTTTCTCTAGCTAATGTTCATTGTGGATGCCTCTGGACGCCAAATCAACCTGCTGTTTAATCTATATTGCTTTGTCATCTGAGATATGACTTCTGCTGCAATTTATCTTACTGATAAGTCTTCTCACTTCAAATTTCGTACGGAAGTTGTATCCCTTTTCGCTTTTGTCTTGACACATCGCACTTTCATAATAGAAGTGCACCAAATCCTCTTTTATTATGGTGCCTTACTTGATTCTCTCATACCCCATTTCTGTTAAGCCGGTTGGCTGTATATTGCTAACGCTAGACAAAGCTATTCTGTCATAGCATACCTTTTTAGCTGCTTTCACTTCGATGTCTTTTCTCATGTAAACTATCGTGCTCCTATGGCCTTTTCTCTCTGTTAGAATTAGGGCCTCATCCAAATATTATAACTATGCTTTCTCGGTCTGGCTCTGGGTACACTGATTAGCATGTCCAAATCACCTTAACCATGGCCCCCACAAAGAGGTGGCTGGCCTGGCTGCAATTAGGAGGCCCGAAACTGCGTGGGCCCGCGGCTCATCAGCTACTTTTTTTACAATATGAATCTTGAACCTAATAATCAGTTTAAAATGAATAAAAATTAGGAACAATTTCTTCAGCAATTTTGAAGTTTTCCTTGAATAAACATGTACAATTTACGCTTATAAAAGTAAAAAAAAATGTTTGAGCGCGCCTAGGGCGCACGGCTGCTAGTTCTTGTGGTGCGCGCTCGATAATAAATTTATTTCTCGCTACGCACTCGATAATAAATTTATTTCTCGCTACGCACTCGATAATGTATTTACATCGTGCTAAGAGCTCGGTCTTTGTATTTCCCCTACATGTATGCCCCGGTATTTTAAAAATAAGGGTCAACAAATCGACAACTGTAAGCTAGCGATTTTGAATTCTCTTTCGTGAAAGCTCCTTAGGCTTTAACGAAGACATTCCCATCACGTATCTCGTGCTTCGCACTCGATTTTGTCGAAAATGTGAACTTTTCTACATTATGTGCAATACTGTTATATCAAATGTATATTATATTTGTTTCTGCGCGTCGGCTGGTACTGCTTATTCAGCTATTGCAAAGTAATGCACAAATTTTATTTTTCACGATTACTTTAATATTTGATCCTTATTTTGCACTAATTTTTCTTCGCAGCTACCATGAAAAATGTATCATTCCAATAAATTTATATCATTACAATTTATAATATGTATGGGCATTTAAAGATACGTATTTCCATGATACTTTTTAAAATAAAAAAACATTTTTTATGAAAATTTCTGACGTTGCAAAATTCTTGAAACTCACAAATTCTATTTAATCGATTTATCTTTAAAATTTAGAGATTTTTCTTAAATTTAATGATTTGATTCCTTCGTGGGACATCAAGGGAGATCTTTCGACTTCGAGACTCAAATGGGCGTAGAACCTTTTTGGAACTATACGAGGAAAACTGGGACGATCCCGATGATGATAGAAAGAAGGAAGGCTAGTCGCCGAAAATACGCAGGTACCAAACTCCCTCTAAAAAGACGGCCCTGGACTGCAGACCCAAAACCACGTAACCGTAGTGGCCTCACCACCAATAGGAACGCCGGAAAGAAGGAGTAGAAAGCAATGCGGAGTCCGAGTTTCCGACCGCCGTTTCGACGCTAGTTTCTTCTCTGCGAATTACAGCCGTGGCAAGTCTAAAAGTTTTCTTGTGTTATCAATCTCATCGCGTTGACATTCAAGTTCATTATATTGAGTGAAATCGAAGCCAGACACAACGACTCCCCCCTTCCATGATTGACATCCCGTTTCTTGGGATAAGACCTACTATGTCAAGGTAATTTATAGGGAACTTGGATCGACACGTGGCCATGATTGAACTATTTATTAATCTTTAGATTTCTATAGTATCGAGAAAATGGCGTCACACGTGGTCGAGAGGGAGACTCCTCAAATGGGCCTTTTATTATTGTGATATCTCATTTATATTTACCCGTAATTATTCCTCATTTAAAATGTATTTCTCCGGTGATTGTTTTGTTTAGGTGATTTTTTTTAAGTGAGCCACAGTCGAGCACTACCCCGTGATTTATCTGATATATGAAACGAGTCCCCAGTTAAGTGTCGTGTAATTTCTAAATATGAACCGTGAGTGATAACACTTTCAAGTAACTCTGTTAGTTTAAAATGAGTTATCGATCGAGCTCCAATTGAGACTTGCCCCGTAACTCCTGACAAAATGTTTGAGTCGGAATCCCTTTTGTGTGATTACCCAAAAATGTTTAAAATAAGAAAACTGTATCCCAGTTAAAATTTTGTTCTAATTACGCGTTGAAATTAACAAAATAGGTTCAGAAACACTGATAGTGAAATCACAGGGACTAACTCATTGTCTTGTATTATTCAACCACGGAATTCCATATTAACTCAGAAATGATCTATGAAGTAATTGTAAAACGTACTAGTTCTATTTGTGAATTATTAACTTCTAAGTACTTTCATTGAATTGTGTAGTTAATTTGTTAGCAACATGTATTGATTTAATTTGAGAATTTACTCATTTCTAGTGAATTTGGGTAGGATGAACCATTTATAAACAAGTGCCTGTTGAAGCTAAGAATTGCTTGAATTTAAATAACCCGTTCAGAATTTTGTGCCTTTTGGAGATGTGCCGATTTGGTTTAGAACTCGTCTGACTTTACGTGATTTTTTTAAATTGAGTAATTCTCCGACATGTGTCAATTTAACTGGAAATTCGTTTAATTTCGGAGAAGGATGGTCAAGATGTGTAATTTTTCGAAACTTACTAAGTCATTTTGAGAATTGTTTATCTTAGATAATCCTGTTGAATTGTTTATCTGACATCTTTTCTAAGATTTCGTTAACTAAGTTTGAGAAAGTTGTTTAAATACTGTTGAGACTGTTGCGAATTTTGGATAATACGTTGTTAATTTTATTTGAACCATTTTGAGCTTAGAGTTTATGAAGTTGAGAACGAACTTATTATCGATGGCATCTAGTGGGCTAACCGCGATTTTTGGAGATTGATATTATTATTTGTGGAAAATTTCGAGGTTGAGAAATTTAAGAAGTGGTTTCCTGTAATTTGCTACTGTATTTTGGGAGGTTAGACTTTGGGACTTGTTGTTTTATTATACTGGAAAGAGAATTTCGGTGCCGCTATAGATTTTGGGGTAAAATAGTGACCAATTTGGTTATAAATTGGGCTATGCCTTGGTTTTCACTCAGGGTTATTACCAATTAATATTTGAATTGGGCTGTGACCTATTTTGAGTAAGGGTTCTTACTAATTTTTCTCAAATTAGGCGTAGTCCGACATTGAGGTATCGATGTACCATCTTTGAGTTTCCGATTTACCGAGTTTGAGGTTACGATGTTCCCATTACTAGGAGCACGGGGCGTATTCTGAGAATTTAATTGAATTTCCGTTTCTTTCGTTAACAGATTTGAGTTAAGCCTTTTTGATTTAGCTGTGGTTAATTTCATTGAGTTTTGATAAAATTGAGATGACTCTTTTCAAGAATATTGCTTAGTCCGGTCCAAAACCCTATTTTATAATTTTAAGTTACTAGAAATTGCCTAGCATGGAGTTCCGGGCAGAGAAGCCGAACTTGTCGGAGTTAGTTTTGTTTTCACATAATAAATTACCATTTAAGATTCTCTTGTAACCGTGTTGAGAGTGCTATCTGCCGAGTGTAGGTAGATTTAAATTCTTCTATATTAACGAATTTGTCGAGATCTTCAAAATGTTGTAGTATGAAACGCCACAAGTGTCGAACGGGAACAAATCTTCTTGTGATAGTATTATGGACAATAATTGAATAATTTATGCCTAATTTACTTTGAGATACCATGTATTTATTCTGTTGACTTAGCGAACCCCTTTATTTTTGAACCACTCCTAGCTACCGAGTCTGAGCTGACCGTGCGGTCAGCCGGTACACTGCATCCCTGGATTAAAATCTAGTTTCCTTTTTCTCGTCGAGATTTTTGTTTGGATCCTTATTTTTTTATTTCGGATTTTGAGAACTAAAGTGGCCTAGTATAAGCCTCGCGCTCAACTGGACCTTTGTAAAGTGTAAAGTAACTTTTCTATTACATATAATGTACGCGAAAAATTTTATTTTTTCATTATATGATTAAAAATTTGTAAATATTTTTTTAATGCACCATTTCTTTCATTATGCATTTTCGTATCTTGAATCATTTTTCAAAAGTATTGATTTTTTATAGTCAATGTTCTTTTTCGCTAATAAATCACAAAATACGCATTCTATCACAAAATTATTAATACAAGTTTGCAGATTTTCTTAGATGAATGAATTTTACTTCTTTATGTTCTTCTTAGTTGGTGTCGTTCTTCTAAAATTGCAATTTCATTTTTATTCATACATCTTTTGTGGTAACTTGCATATTTGACCGAAAAATGACATTTTTATTTTCCATTATTTTTGGTGCCGTTAAAATTTCACATTTCAATTTTTCTAAAACATGCAAAAAGTTTTCATAATAATCTTTCAAGACTTTAAAAATTTAAAGTTTTTCATTTCTTCACATGGCCGGAGGGCCCTTGCCGGGTTGTGGGGGCGATTATCTCAATGAATTTCTTTCACATTTGTCAATCAGTGTCTCCTGTACACCATATTCCTTAAGTATTCTCGTATTGTCAATCGCATTAGTTTCAATCTTGTCTATTTTTAGGTACCTCCAGGTCTCAATACCGTGCAGTGCAGTGTCTTTAAATCTACATTTATATTTTGCCATTTTAGCTTTATGTGATATATTTTGACTTCTGATAATGAATCTTTCTCCAGAAAAAAAGTTGAATTTTAAATGATTTTAATATATTTTTAAAATTTTCCAGAGAGTTTTCAGTTGACTCTCACGATTTTAAAGGATTTCAAATACTTCCAAGATGGTTTTAACATTTTGAGGCATTATTTTGAAAGGATTAAAGGAATTTACAATTTTATATTTCAGGAAATATCCGATTTCACAGAAAAATGGACAGCATTTTATGATATTTTTACATTCTCATCAGAGAAGATATTATAATTTTGTATAATTTGAAGTCTCCGGTGTTGTCAAATGTACAATAGCATTTTAACGAATAGAATTTTTCGCCACTATTATATCAAAAAAATTTCTTCGAGCCACTTTACTTTTAGAATGCGTATTTTTGATTAAATTGTAACAAATAACATTGAAATTAAACGAACTAAATTTATGGAAAAACGACACGAGTTGCAATACAATGCTCAATAACAAAATTTTTTTTTTCATATATGATGCGAACTTTTTTTAAATCGAAATCGAGGTTTTTACACATTTCGATAGTTGCTGAGTTTCCCTTTTTAATAAAACCATGCAAAAAATTTCCCATAGTTATTATTGCTAATAATTTAGTTATTAGGTATCCGAGAAATCGGGCTTTCGCTCGAGAGCTCTAGATCCCGTGAAACACCTCCCACCACTCATCAATACATCTTCGCGTGTCTTCTATACTCCGTCCATGAGCAGTGTGTACGATACCACTATATGCGTGGGAATGTAGTGGTAAGTGGAGAGGGAAGATTTCGTGAGTCTTCCCTCTCTACTAAAAGTCGTGTCTATTGGGTCAACTTCGAAAGCTTTACCTGAAAAATCTCACTTTTAAGAGTAAGCCCCCTTTCTTCCGCGCACGTCACATATTATGAATTGCAATAATATAAATTTATTCAAATGATAGATTTTTATGGTAGCTGAGAAAAAATATTAGTGCAAACTAAGGATCAGATATTAATTTAATCATGAATGAATGCGTTCGTTAAAGCTGAAGGAGCTTTAACAAAAGAGAATTCACAAGAACCAAGTTAGGGTTGTTGATTTAATGACTTTTAATTTTAAAAGGCCTGCGCAAAAATTTGGGGGAAACAAAAAGACAGAGCTCGTAGCGCGAGAATCGACAGTCGTGCGTCCCCCGTGCGCTCAAAGTGGCGAACGAATCGAGCCGCGCGAAAAAGATGTTTTTGATCAGAAACAGTTAAAACTATTATTAATTTCCAAAAATTCAAAAAAGCAGACATTTTTCAATTCACTTCATGGGCGACCTAAGCTCTTCCAGAGTGCGAGGCGGGAATCGAAGCCGCCAGCCCAAGGAGTGGGTCCAAAGCCTACGCTTTAGCCCCCACGACCCACTATCCCAGAAAAACTACAGCACCTTGAAAGGAATTTCATTCATGCTTTACTAGAGTTCAGATATGTAGAACCAACACTAAGGCATTCTCTGCCGAAAATGAACATCACACATGATTTGCGAGTACTAATAGAACACCTCAACAGCAAGGTTTTACCTACGTATTTGAATGTAACACAAACTGCGTTAGAGGTGCAAATTCTTGTATACTGTGCAGCTGTGGCAACCGTTAGAACGTTGGGCCGCAGAAATAGACCTGCAAATACAGTTTTTCTCCCTGTAATGAATCGAGAACCACCATGGAAGATCAGTTTGACTATGGATTTCAGCAAAGTAAGGTGCAATTTAGGTCGATTAACTAAATATAAAAGAAAGGAAATAGAACCAGAAAGCTGATAAGCCATGTTAGTAAAATCATCCACCCTCGGCCCATCGAGACATCTGGACATGGTGCACAACGTTGGCAAGGTGTTTTCAGAACATGATTCAACAGAACCAGATTCAATTCCAGGCTGTATGCTCTAGGGTACTACGTATATGTTACCTAAAAAGCCAGATGCTCAAAATCAGTCTGAATTTCTACCAATAGCCTGTCTAACAACAATTTATAAATATCTTACAGCTATCATTGCAGATAAAGTATATTCTAATTGCGACGAGAATGGCATCCTTACAGAAGAACAAAAAGGATGTTGTAAAAACTCGCGAGGCTGTAAACATCTAGTCACTATAGACGCTGTTGCCATGACTCAAGCTCGTAAGCATCAAAGGAACTTACACATGGCATACATGGACTACAAGCAAGCTTTTCCTTCCGTGCCGCATGACTATTTGCTTGAAGTCTTAAAACTTTACGAAATCTGCCCACGCATTGTTGACTTTCTAAGTCATGCGATGAGGCTCTGGGGTACAAGAATCAAGTATTTTGATCAT
>JAWWLR010000165.1:7974655-7985069 GCA_035041075.1 Acraspis erinacei | reverse complement strand
ACATAAAATCAGTCTTTTTCCAAAAAAAAGTTAATATTTTTTGTCTTCCACTGTTGTAAAGCACTATGTGGCACTTCAAATTGGCACGATGTAAAATAATTGGATACAGTTAGAATTAGGTGATACCCGCAATAGGGAGGTGTGACTATCTACATAAGTTTGGGCCGCAACGCACTCAAACCGTACCTGTTTACTTTATTATTAGAGTCGTGAGAAGAATACAAACTTAATACTAACCTATATCTAACGGGTACATTTTCTGCGCTAGTTATTTCTATTTTAAAAGTAGATTCCTATGTGATCAGCCCAAAACGTCGAAAGAAAGAAAAGCTTTAATTATTTCTTAAAATTTGTCAGCACGCTGGCGGGCAACAATATAGTAACTAGGGAAGTAATCAAGCCTTCCAAGCGTTTCAATTGCTCGAAATATTGAGAATTTGTAAGAAAAGGGATTTTCTTTTCTGCTGATTCTTATTAAATAGATATTTTGAAGAAAAAGTTTGCTTTCAAGATTTTTCATCCGTCGAAGATAAAATATCATATCAATAGGATTCAATTTAGAAGCCAGATTTCTGCCAAATTTTATTACAATAGTTGAAAAGAGTCAAAAGCCCAAAAGTACTAAAAAATCATCTATTATCAAGTAAGATCTTTCATTTAAGAGTAAAATGTAAGAAGCAACTAGCGCTTCCTTAGGCGAGTTTTTTGGCCTCAAGGTAAAACAAAGTTATGAATTTAATTAAAAATAGTTAATTCAATAAAAAAAAAATCAAATGCAGAAAAAATTAAGGCTTTAAAGAGTCAGTCGCATGATTCCCTTTTCGTCAATACCGTTATAAATCAGGACTTATTCCATCTTCTTTATTCTGTCCTTTAAGTAAAAACCCATGTAACTTACTGCATAAGATAGTGGAATTGTAACTGCATGTTGTAAGTTCCAAATTTTTGGATCTGGCCAAATCAATTTAGAATCACGTACAGTAAGGCTTGAAACGGTTGCATTTCCTAATATTCCCATTACATTTGTTCCTTCTGAATCGATTCCACAATTATCTAATCCGAAATTCTTCATCCCTGACTTGATTTGTTTAATGTAATTATTTATGTTGATGACATCAGATGTCATGTTTTCACTTTCAAGAATTGAATCGGATTCATCGATCGTCACCTTTTCAACTTTTACGACTTTGTTGACGTCTGAATGACTGAAAGATTGTTCTTCAACCCTATCAACCGAATTTTGATTACCAGGATGAGTTTGGCAAACTTTCTAGTTTGTAACCTGACGACCTTTTGGTACAATCGGAATTGATTGAGTCTTGAACGTTTCAGCTGAAGCCAAGATAATTTGTATTTCTTCGATACCCACCACACCTTTAGAGGAGTCGTGTTCAATGGTTATCAGGTTGATTCCTTGAATTTCTATACCACCTGCGCGAACGACCTTGAATTCTTGTTCTACCATTAGTGGGATGACTAACGGTATTAAAAGTATTTTAAGAGGCTATGTTTGTAAATAAATTTAGCAATAAAATGTTTTTATATAAATATTACTTTTTTTCCTTCTAATGTGTCCCCATGGGTTTACATTTTTCTGGCACCTTCTTCCCTATTCGTCTACACAGTTTAAGGTGGGTTCCGAACCACCAAGAGCAACAGCCTTAAGTACTTAGAGAACCTTTTTCTCTAGAGGTACCGGTCCCATGACTCTCCGGAGATGAACAACTCCCTTACTAGGCTAGTGTTCACCGAATGGGCCACCGAGGTTCTTCCAGAGTGCGAGGCGGGAATCGAACCCGGAAGCCGACAGAGTGGGCCCGAAGCCTATGCTTTAGCCCCCACGACCATCGTCCCGCTTAATTTTAACTCTATTGAAATAATAAGTAGGCCATACTGAGAAATTCTTGACGTGACCTAATCTGTTTCTATTTTCAAAATATTTCTTTCTGATTGTTTAAGCAAAGTTGGGAAAAACAAGAATATTTTACAAGATTAAAAATATAATGGATCAATATGTGATCAATGTGAATCAACATATTAAGTAATTATGCACTTTTTAAGATCCTCATGCGCTACTTTTCAAACAGAGTTCTGCCTTGGATTTTCAAAATTTTTTATATAATTTATATAGTAAAAAATTATTATTTCGGTTAGTGGAGATATTTCCTAATTCAATAGTGGGACGCAAAAAATTACCCGATACAAATAAATAAAATGTAGGACTGTATATAATAATTAAAAAAGGTTATAAAAATGGAAAACGTAAAAAATATAAATATTTAATAAAATAACGCGAGGATGCAGCATTCTCAACTATGTTTGAAGATTAAGAAGGTCATATTGTAAAATTGTAAACTTCACATAGCCTATATCCAATTTAGAAACATTGCCTTCTGATTGTTTAAAAAAACTGGAATTATTTAGCCAACGGTGTAAAAACTATTTTCATTGCGCAGAAAATTTCAGGTATATTTTTTATGTGAATTTTGAATTAAAACGTTGAAAATAATTGGCAAATACAGTTCTCCGTTGACGTATAATTTTTATCCATCACCAGGAGATAATCAACCGACGTCGGATAATTGTAGTTTTCAATTGTTTGCAACCTTTTAATAAAACTTCAAATAAAAAATGTATCTGGGATCTACTGTGTTACAGATTTGATTAGCGAAAATTGGGCCATTAGATATTAGTACAAAATTACTAAATCGATTAGTCAAGATATTTCCTAATTCAATAGTAATAAACAACTAATTTAGTAGTAAAAATATTTAATATTATTTACGACTATATATAGTAATGAAAAAAGATTATATGAATGGAAAAAGTAAAAAAAAATGTAGTAAAATAACTCAATGCTGTAACATTTTTAACTTCTTTCAAACAATAAAAAGTCACTGGTCTGAAGTTGTAAACTTGATCTAACTTGTTTCCATTTTCAAAATATTGCAATTATTCGAGGGAGCGTGTATTCATACAAAATATACTGCCTAAAAATCTGTAAATAAATTATTTCTCATCGTACGAGAAAATATCACGAGAGTAAAAAGTTTTATCTTGCATTAAAGATTAAGGAAAAAATTCAAACAAATTTAATATGCTTATTGAGGGTTTTTATTTACATACATTCTTATCAAAATGATGCAAAAGATTTGATTAACAATACAAAATGTTTTTAATGGTAGGTATAGGATTTGCAACAGTTTTAGGAAAATTTGTGACATGTCACAAATAATACATAGTGCACTATATAGGTCGGATAATTTCTTATTATCAAATGAAAAGCCCACATTTTTTACCTTTTAAATAAAAGCTATCTAGGGAACCTCTTAGTGCGTGCCAAAGTATTAATGGCGACGGGTGAAATTAGTTTAATCTAAACAAGTATTCAATTAAAATAAATGTCGCCAAAATTTATTAATATAATATGTAATTATCTCGGTTAAATGGATATTCATGTATCTTATTAGTGAAACTTTGCTTTGATTGGAAGAAATATTTGTATGGAATGGTCTCCTTCGCATTCTACATTGGAAGAAATTTTTTTTTAACAAAATGCTTATAAATTCCTAATTCAACAAAAATAATAATTTTAACCTTGACCTTAAAAAATAAGAATATCTCCTGAACTAGAACCGACCATAAGGCTCTTTTTCATTTGAAAATATCTTTTTAAACGAACTATTACATTTCACAAAGCATATCAACATAATATGTACACAGCGAGCTCACGGTTTGAACGGATATTTCAACAAAACAGATGCTTTTTATCTCTACCAAGGCCTTAAGTTTTTGTTAGTACAATCATAACCTGCTATATCCTCGTTTCTAATTTAAACTACAGAATTTCCATATAGTTTCAAAAGCTTCATGTGGGATGCAATTTTTTAGACGACAAACTGACCTAATTATATATACTGATAAACAGTTAAAATCACAGAAAAACTTGTGAGACAAAAACACACGAAAAGCTTTAATGTAATGGAAACATAAAAAGTAAAGCACTTTATATTAATAACTAGAAGGAAAGTCGTCAACTCATCAACAGTTCACGTCTCTGTATTTTCATTTTCTAAAATTAAACATATAAACAACTTAAAAACCCATTATTAAGTAGATTTTTAAATAATATGTTTTAAACTTCTTTAAAGCAATAATTAATCGTTATTAATTTTGAATTAAAAGTTTTAGAAATTTAGCAAGTTCATTGATAGATTTTTACTTGCAAACTTTTCAATTCCAAATATTTCAGAGTAGGTAGAATTTTGAAAAAATGGACAATTTTTCCAATGGAATGAAAGGAAATTGAAGTTGTACCACTTCGAAATAAAATCATTCATAATTAAATAATTATAAATCGAAAGTGTTTGAACTCAAACAATTTTAAAATAGAAGCTCTCAACGTTGAAAATTTTTAAAGAAATTTAAATTGTATTGTTTCTATTTTAAAGCTTTCAAGATTGAACAACTTTACTTTGAATTGAAGAATCTAGAAATTCAATGATTTTAGGCTGAAATTTCGAAAATAGGTCAACCTCGGAATATTAAAAAATTAAATATTTTTAGATTAAAATGTTGAAAATTGGATCATTTACAATTCAAAGGAATTTAAATTGTATTGTTGCCCTTAAAAGCGTTCAAAATTGAATTATAAAATATAATTAACTTGTAAATTTTAATAATTTTAAACCTATAGCAATTAAAATCTGACAATTTGTAAACAAAAAAATTAATTTAAATTTTTCATAGCCAAAGCTGCTGAAAGTTCAGAACTGAAAGTTCAATAAATTAATTTTTGTACGTATTTTGATTTTCAACAAATGTATTTAAATCTTTAATTATTTATTTTCTACATCTTTAACTAAAAAGCGGACATTTTAACAATATTACAATGAAAATTACAAATTAAATAAACATAATGCATAACAAGATAGCTGTAACTTTATCTAATTCCAGTGTTTGAAATTGCAGAATTTTAAGATCTTCAATTTGGAATTTATTTTACATTTTCATTCCTGATAGTGTAATGGAATCGTCCAAATTTTTTATCTCTAGTTTTTAACAGATGTTTACGTTTCAGAACTAAAAATCTCTTAAAATGATACAAACTATCATAATATAAAAAATATAAATTGTTTACAAAAAGGGGCACATACCAGCTGCTCTATGCAGTATGATATAAATTTTAGGCGACTTGATATAAAGAATCAGCAAAGATACATAAACAACCATTCATTTTGGTAAAATTGACATATTGTCAGTTTCTGTTTATTCAAAACAAACTTTTATAGTCTACTGCTATTCAATTTACTGGGAATTATTCAAATTATATTTAATTCTTTGAAATGTGCTTCAATTATTAAAAATCGCCTTAATTATGTGGCTGTTGAAGTCAGAGTGTACAATCGCATTAAAAACGAATTCAGAAAAAAAATGTTTAATTTCATGAATACAAAGTGAGCGATGACTGCATTAAATTGTTTTAAAAAATAACGTTTTTGGACATTTATCAGAGATCAACATATCCTCCCCGGCCACGGCCCAATGTCTGCTCATATAAGTATGGGAAATAGCATATGCGTATATTTTAGCTAAAGATTTCCGCGAGTGTGAAAAATTAATGAACAATTCAAATCATAATAATGAAAGTTCATCACCCGATTACCCAGCCAAAAACCACGAATGTCTAAATGTGCCAACAGGTGCGTCCAACATTGCCTATAGTTAAAGGGTCGTTAATCACCATTTATAGATCAAACAGAACTTTACTCCTGACCTGAATTGTTTCTGAATTAAGACAAAAAATTTACTAATGAAAAGTCCTGTAAAAACAAGAATTAAACGACCAAATTTGGACCAAAACAAACCAATAGCAAATTGATGAACGGCCAGGCTTCAATTTGGATTTTTTAAAAGGAGCGGGGAGACTGTACGTAGGCAAGTACAGGCTCAAGATGCTTTTATTGATTCTTTATTGAAAATATGTAGTATAAGAGCACGAAGTGGTGGCTCTGAGGCACAATCAGTTTCTACCTGAGGCGCAGCTCGGTCGTCGTTTATATAGAGGAGTTATGAGTCATAGAGGGTGTTACCCATAGTACATATCTACAACCCCTCGCGTAGGGTGAATCGAGACTCCTGGTGAGTTTACAAAAATATGTCGTTGTCAGGCTGTAATTTTTTGACATGTCGAATGCCATCGTTTCGTGCGGCTATATACACTGGTGCTGTAGGTTGATGTAAGATTTGAGAGTTAATATTGTTTTTATATTTAGTCTTGTTACATGTATATATTTTTGAGAATAAACATTCAAATAATCGCTTTAAATAACAATATCTCCAAAGGGCAAGGAGGATCGAACCTATCCCTAAGACATACAATATTCTACTGGACCATGTCCAAGCGTTGTGTTGCCAATGGTTGGCCTGTCGCTGTGCTATTATCAAAGCGTGCTTAGATGCTAAATCATCAATAGAAAGTGCATTATCTCGCAGAGTGTCAAAGTTAATCTGGGTATTCTGAATTAATGGAATTGTCATGTCTTCGTCCTGTATGTACGTAAGTGTTGAGTTGTCCAATGTAACATTTATTTTCCATTCATATATTGTTGCGTTTTTATTATTGTGAATTACAGGTAGAAGTAGTCTGTCAGCTGATTTGGCGCGACAATGGCTGTCTAATTGGAGTATGGAGGCTTGATTTATAGAAATTATTTTTTCCATTTGCCCTGGACAAAGTATTATATAGGTTTCTAATTTTGAAGGTAAAATAAACCATGTGAAACCGTTATTAAAGGTATAGACATATGTTCCGGATAAAGAAAAATATCTTTTTTCGCAGGGTGTGCCGCATTCGCCTCTCATTACGGATGCAAAGCACGACTGTTCGGTGTGTATCCTGGTAATTGGTTCATTATTTTTACAATAGTAGGTGCGTCCGTTGTGCATACAGTTTTTTGTGTTTAGCGAGGTATATTCCGTTTTGTCTTTTGTATATGCGATCTCTGCAGTGGGTATATTAGTATACATGTAATGGGTTCCCGAGGTAGACCATGTGGGTTGTGGTACCGATATCATTTTCACGACTCTATAAACTTGTGGATTCGGGATAGGAGTGTGTATTCTATATATGATTTTGTTATTTGTAACTACTGTATCGACAGTGCTAATTTTTATGTATATGTAATAGTTATTTATTTCCAATGGGTAAGGGGTTTCTTTGACAAGATTTTCTTTTATTTTTATTAGTCCGTTCATAAAATCTCTCGGAGGCACCATCGTTTGTGGTATAATCCCGGTTTTTGATTCGAATATTGCAGAGTCTAGTTGATCAATTGTTCTTTCAAGCGTTTCAAGCAGTATGTTTGTATTAAAAATGGAACTCATTAATCTGTCATTAAAAAGGACTGAGTTTGTAATGTTTATATTTAATTCTGATATTTGTTGTATTCTACGTAAGTCTTTATTTTGGTGCTCTATCGCTTGTCCTAGCTGAGTAACGGTGGTTTTCATTAATGCCGTTTGATTGTGTATTAAAGTGATTATTTCTTTGTTTGAGTCATAGTTCTTGTCGATTTCGTTTGATATGTTTTTCGCGTCGTCTTCTGTCATAGTCCCAAATAAAAACTTCATCCCGCTACCTATGAAATTCGCGAGTCCTCTCTTTTGTCTGTTAGCCGCAAGGTGAAAGTCCGCAAATCTTTCAAAAAGGGCTAGGTGTTTACCTTTCAGAGTTTTAATTGCTCGTTCATGGTTACATCCGCTGTATCCGGTGCAAGATTTATACAATTCGTCTAGATGTCTTTGGATGATTATGAAGTCGCTGGATAATTCTCTCAGATCCACAAAATGGATTGTATTCCAAATTTCGTTGTACAGGTGGGTGTCAAATTGATAATCTTCTAGTAGTGGGCTGTTAGCAGGTAGTAAAGTGTATCCCTGTCCGTGCACCTGGAAAGGTATCCTAGTGTTAGTATTCGCAGTAGTATGGACGTATTTCATTGAAATGTCTAGTTCGGTTATTCTTAATTGTGACTGTATGAGTTTCGCGATTGACGTCTTTGATAACAGTGGGTTCAGTCCATCTGTTAGCGAATCGATCTTTTACTTGAATGAGGTCTCCTATCTCATATTCGATAGTTGCTCCAGTTTTCCTGTTGTCCTGTGTCACTTTGTTCTTTTGCTTTTGCCTGCTGATTTTTTCTTTTGCTGTTTTTATTAACTCCTGTCTCTGTTCTTGTCTTTCGTCTTCTGTTGGTTCTCTAGCTGGCTTCTTTCCGTATAAGAGTTCAGCTGGGGTGTAGCCTGTGGTGTTATGTGTAGTGTGATTGTATTTTTTGGTGGCTATAATTATTTTTCGTTCGTTAGTTTCCGGTGTTTGGGTGTTAGCTAAATTCTTTATTGTTCCGATTACTCTTTCGCATATACCATTGCTTTCGGGGTGGTATGCTGCAATTTGAATGTGTTGGATTCCCTCTTCCTCGTATAGTCTTAGGACTTCTTTTGATTTTATAGAATTATCATTATCTGATATAATTTTCCTGGGTGTAGGGATGATGGATAAAAAATGCGAAATTATTTTGTGTGCGTGGGATTTGCTTGGTATCTTCATAACCCAAACATATCTCGAGAGTAGTTCAATTCCTACAAAATACATTTCTTGATTGAATTCGAAGAGATCTATCGCTATTTGTTCGAACAGGTATCGGGGCTCGTCGATTATTACTCCTGTTGCTGTTACCTTTCTTGTCAGCCTTTTTCTATTGCATATTCTGCAATCTTTTGCGTATTCCTTGATGTCTTGTCTGATTGAAGTCCATGTGAATTCTTTTCTAATTTCTCCCAGTAGTTTTTCTTCTGATGCATGAGTTTTTTCATGATATCTCGCAAGTGTGTTCAGTTGGGAATTTCGCTTCCGTAAAAACTTTGGTTTGTGAGGTCGTATGAATAGATCTTTATCCATTAGACATTTTAGAAGAAATTCTATTAATTTGTGCGATCTTTCGTAAAGAGCTTCATCGGTTGCTGTGTGTGTTATCTCGATAACTGATCCATTAGGTGCGTCAGCTAATGTCTGTATAATTTCGGGATAAAAGTCAATATCTGTGCATTTGATTGCACTAATGCAGATGTCTCCTTCCTCTTTGAATTTGTTCCTTGTGTCGTGAGTATAGTGTTTGCTATGATGAATGTGTGGCATCATTTCCGGCGTTATTCGTGCTATAGATAGAATTTCGGTGGGTACTTTTGTTATAAACATTTCTTTTGCTTCTGGACTTGTAAAGTAATAATTTCTAAGTGTGGCTTTACTTCTTCGAAGTTTTTCAAAGGTTTCGTCTGTAGTAGCGTTGTGTATTATCCTTGTCTTTTCCGTAAATTTGGTTCTTACCTCGATTAGATTGTTTTCGAGTTCTGATGTATCTTCCTCTGTAATTGCAATTGGTGCACTTTCTTCCTCTCGTATTGGGGTTGAGATCAGGGAATCAAATTCTTCTCTACTCATGACTGGGTTAGCTTCTTTTTCCGCTATAGCCTGTTCCAATTCCTCTAGTGCTTCTAATTCCTGTAGGAGTTCTTCTCCTGAACTAGGGTTGTTAGTTACGTTACTCACGCCTTCGTTCAATGTTTCAAGTATTTCTTCGTACTGTGGGTTTGATGTACTCGGTTGACTCTCTGGTTGTTGTATTGGAGTTGGTGGTTGTATTCGCCATGTTGAATTATCTTTCTTGACTCGTATTGGTTGGATTTTTGGTTGCACTGTGGACTCAGGAACTCCCTCCTTCCGTGTGGTGAAAGCTCGACTCAGAGCGTCCGCGTTTGCATTTGCTGACCCTTTTTTGTATATTACCTCGATTTTGTAGTCGGTCAGCTTTTGTAGCATTCTAAAAAGTCTGTTACTAAGGTTGTCGTGCTTTGCCGTTAACAGACCTTTAATTGGTTGGTGATCGGTATATACTTTAAATCGCTGTTGGTAAAGTAGGTGTTTAAATTGTTTAATGCCCCAAACAATTGCGCCTAATTCCTTCTCAGTTGCAGAATAATGTTTTTCTGCTGGGTTTAGTGCTCTACTTGCATATGAGACGGGATGTTCTCGTCCTTGGTCATCGAGTTGACTAAGGATAACGCCGTATCCTTCGTTAGAAGCGTCCGTGTTTAAAATAAATTGTTTTTTTAGATCAGGATATTTTAATACTGGATAGGTTGCGAGTAGGGTTCGCAATTTCTTAAAGGATTCGTCTGCCTTTTCGGACCAAATAAAATCTACATTGTTGGATTTCATTTGTGTAAGTGGATGTGCAATTTTAGAAAAATTCTTGATAAATTTCCTATAGTAGGACGCAAGTCCTAGGAATCTTTCTAAAGACTTTTTATCTGTTGGTTGCGGGAAATTGATTATTTTTTCGACGTTTCTTTC
>JAWWLR010000165.1:7914443-7928931 GCA_035041075.1 Acraspis erinacei | reverse complement strand
TTTGCAATATGTTTTGATTATGATTCAGAATTTTTAATAAGACTTTAATTAAAGTTTTAAGCTAGTAAAAATTATTCATGTTTAAAGAGTGAAAAACACCGACCAGGGTGGTGAAATCTTGTGGCAGTCCTGAAACATACTAAAGCCAGTAATACGAAGTTACATCAAATATTCGACACTACACCAATGCTCCTAAGTTTGGGAACTTTTTAAATTGCACTTGCGCCTCGTCGGCAACCTGATTGTTGACTGTCAGCATTTTAGAGTGAAAGATGAAAAAATAATTCGTCTTTATTCTAAAAAACGTTATTAATTCTGACATCAGAAAAAAACAATAAACTTAATTCATAACTTTCTTTTAAAAATTAAAATTAAATTATATTATATCGATCACTGCACAATCATATTTTAGGATTAGAAATTTTCTTTTTATTCATCTTCACAATCATTACTTATTATAAGAATTAAATTTAAATATTTGTAAAATAAAAATCAGCGCGCCAACAGCAGCCAATCTGGAAATACCGGCGCGACGGATTCGAAGTTCAAAAAGTTCCCAAAATTGGGAGTACTGCGGTGGTTCATTAAAATGGATTAATATTTTTATAAATTGTTTTATCTCTGATTAAGGGTTATTTTTTATTCCCAACTTAGCATTACATTAGGGAGACGAGATTTTATGAAAAATCGATGGTTCAAATAATGGAAATGACAAAAGTTCTATATTTGATCAAAATATACATGTTTCATATTAAATCCTTTATATTTAGAACTGAAAGTTACTAAGAAAATCTCTATTGAAATTAAGTAAGTGCAACGTGCTAGAATACAGTAAGTGCACTAGGTGAGATTACACGACTGGGCCAGCTCAGATTTCGGAACTTCCAGTTCTGGGCGTCTGTACTGGGCCAGTACTGCCTTGTAATGCTCCACAGTAATTGCGTGTGGTCAACCGCATTACTGCCCTCAAGTACTGGTTATTCACTGACAAAGTGCTTGCGTAAAAATGCCGGAGTTTATTTTAAAAAGGATAAAAAATCATTGCAATGATTTACGGACGCATATAATTGATCCACTTATCATCATTTGCCAGCATATCGTCTGAACATCGTTTACAGAATAAATACATGTATTACATTTTTAACCATTATAATACAAACTGTATTCCCAACGCTACGGGGTTTCGAACCAGATATCAAAATCTATCGCCAAGTGTAGCCATGATTATTCTTAACCATTGCTCCCAAAGTAGATAAATGAAAGTGAATTTACTTAACGCTAAAGCTCAAAAAAGTTAAAGCTCCAATTAATCATTTATCATTATTATTATTATGAGTATTACAAATTTTTAAGGACAGAACTTAGAAATTTTATTGTAAATTTTGAAAAGATTTTCAGTAACAAATTTCTTTAAACTTTCTTCCAACGTTTAACTTTCTGGAAAGCACAGTGGTCGGAAATACACAAAAAGTTGGCCCAAATTTAAATAGTGAGCAAGCTTTTTCTTGAAGTTCAGTAGTCGTCAGGGGGTTTTCGAGGTCGACGAATTCCATTTAAAGTCAAAATTGTTCAAAAAAAGAATGGCCCCCAAAAATTGGTAGACAAACTTTGAAAAAATTAACGTTACTTTTGCCAAAAGTAGACGTTACGAGGTTATCAGGGCAAAGTATTTGGAATTTGAGGTTAAAATGGCCAAAAACAAAATTTTCAAACATCTTTTAGCCAATTCAAACAAAAATTGTCAACAAAAAACGAGTTTGGGCTCCAACTGTACCTATTCACCATGCAAGTACACCTCTTGCAAACGTGTTTCAAACGAAAGTAACAGGTGCAGATATTTTTTTTTCATTTTTTAGATTACCACTGGGTTGACTTTGTATTTCAATAGGAATTACAGTACAGCAGCGTAGATTATTCGTTTTGAGATCATGTATTCAAAAAGTTGTTGGTAGGCTAAAAATGCCTGGTAAGAAAACTTGGACGCCACTACTATAATACTTCATGCATTAATAGAACATAGCTTGTATGAAAGTTTTATTCTAGGGACCCCCAGCAACTATCTCCAATTTCTAAATATAGCTATATGTTGTATAATGTTGAATAATGTTATTCAAACAAATACCCTTTTTCATCGTCTTTTAAGGTCATAACGTTACCCACGTGACTGCTAGAGGAAATAATGTTGGCCACGGGCTTTAAGGAGGGAAGGAGTGCTATCGACAATATTTACATCTTGCAGCACGTGATGGATAGAGAATTAGCTAAAAAAGGTGCGAAAGTATACGCATTTTTTGTAGATCTAAATGGCACGTTCCCTTCGGTGGATAGGCGGAGGTTGTCGGAGGCGATGGAAGAGAAGGGAATAGACAGAGGTCTGATCGAGAATGTAAGGGAGGTATATGCAGAGACGGAAGATAGTGTAACAGGAAGGGAGAGAATTTTGGACGGCTTCTGGATGGAAACGCGGTTGAGGCAAGGGTGTTCGCTCAGCCCAACGCTGTTTGCTATTTTAATCGCGGATATGGAAAGTGAGCTATCGACCGGAGTGGTGGAACGAGTTAGGGTAGGATGAGTCTGGATATGGTCACTCGCATATGCAGATGAAATAGTACTGATATCAAAGAGCAATAAGGCTCTGAAGGAGATGATGAAAAGGTTGAGAAAATATTGGGACAAAAATAAGTTAGAGTTACATGTAGAAAAGTCTAAAGTTATGGGGTTCAGGAAAGGAGGTGGGAGACTTAAGTTAGTTGAGTGGAAGTTGACGGGAAAGGCGATACAGGAGGTGAAAGAGTTTTTGTGCCTGGGCGTCTTGTTTCGGAGGAATGGTGGAGTGATTGGTCATATAAGAGATTGAGAAGCGCAAACGTGGTAATAAGGCAGGTGTGGGGGTTGGGAAAGAGGTTGTTCGCAGATTATTTTGGAAGGAGAATCAGATTTTTCCATTCGCTAGTGGTGAGTGTCTTATTTTATGGAGTGGAGGTGTGAGAGTGGAACCTAAGTAAGGAGATAAAAAGGATACAGGAGAGATATTTAAAGTGGAGTGCGGGGTTGGCAAGGAATACGCCTAACTATATTGTCAGGAGGGAGACAGGAAGAACGACTTTAGGGATTAAACCGGGAAGTATATGAAATGGCAAGAAGAATGGTATGGAGAGAGCGAGAGAGAGAAAGAGAGAGAGAAGGCAGAATGACAGGAGAGAATAAGGTATTCAAGGTTTCACGGGAACTTTGTATGGATTATGCCCAGGGAGAGAGAGCAATGCGTGTCTGCGGAAGGAGAGAAAGGAAGTCAGGAACTTATGGCGAGAATGGGAAGACCAGAGGAGCTGCACCGGGATAGCTCCCCGATGTTACTCGGATCACCGTGCGCGAGAACCTACCCGTTGTCTCGTCGCGAGTCCTTTTTATACCGTCTCGCATCCGGTGGTCTGGTGGGGCGCGCAGGCGCGCTGTTCTGTCTGGTAAAACGGGGATAGGCGGGCCGTGTGGTACGATGACTTTTGAGTTCGTTGGGATAGTCGTGCCGTGTGCAAACAGTGATCATGGGTTCAAAGTACGCGCTAATTTACTGATGCAAAGCGACACTGAAATTTGAATGCGTTTTCAATGATTCTTAATCACTTTTCGCAAATTGAAATCCTCATAAAGTCAAGAGTCACTGATCATCAATAAATTTTCAGTAATTGAATTTTACAGAACACTCTATAGATACGTGCCACGTTAACTTCAAGGAGTTCCTTAGGTTTTTTTATAACCCGCATTCAATGGCCGATCACTGGTATCAGACTCTCCAAAACAGTTGACCATTCTGGCAGCACTAACTGATGAAGGAAATCCACACAAATATCTGCCACTGAAATATTATTAAAATTTTTTTTGGGATAGCTGGGTTTAGAGCGGTGTCTAGTGATCAGGAAATTTAAAATTTCCAGCCTTTTTCCAAGCAGTTTGTAATTTGTCCTAAACTAGGGTATACAATGGACCAATTCATAATGTACACACTCATTTTATGTTGTAAAATTTAAATTTAAAGTTGGAAATATTGAGGAAGTATAAAAATATATTTAAATAAATCTGCATATGCATAGCCGAGCATATGACATTATACAAGATCCGTAGTGTTGTAAGGTGTTAGAAGTTGAGCAAAATTTTAATCTGCCATCCCCCCCCCACAAAAAAAAGCAATTAAAATACTAAAACTTTGTTAAAAACTATTCGGACCTAAGTCCCTTATTCTTGCATTATTAAAAAAAATCAACTTTGTTGGCAACGACCAATGCACGATATGTGAAGCTATCTAATTCTCCTCTGCCTGAACCTCGATTAAACAATAAAAAGAAGATAAGTAGAAAAAATAGATTTTGCAATAGAAGAATAAAGTTTCTGACCCTAAATTCTAATAATAAATTTTCCTAATATTCTTTGCTGCGAGTATTTTAGAGCAGCGAATTGGAGGTTTTAATTATATCCGTTCAATTATAATATATCGATGTCATTCCAACTCAAAATGTAATGTAAAAAAAATTGAGGTTATACGATCACTGATAATAGAATAATCACTTACCTTTGAAAGCTTCAAAACAAGTTTGGAGGTTCCAGATTATTAAAATGTCCTTAATTTCTGCGATCGGTTCCACTATTCTCGTGGCTTCACTATTTATATTATTCACTTTTAACTTTTTTAACCATCACAGCAAGACACGAGGCAAGTGCTTCTGGCATTTACGGAAAAGCCGGGCGTTAGAGTTGCGCGAACTAATGCAACTCGGTAATTTTGAAAATGTATTTCAATTTATAGGCATACAACTAATGTTACAATAACTTTAGGTTAGAATTTTTCATAGATAATAAATATTTTTATATATAAATCAATAAAAAATTACTTTTAGTTAATGTTTAATTGCAAATATAAGTTTCTAATATTGTAGTACGCTTATAGCCACAGAATATAAATTTTCTATGTAGCGATATAGATGCTGCATCTAAACGAATTAGCTGTACGAGCAAACTAATTATAGGAAGTATGCTGTTTGATCATGATTGCTAGGATGTTTAGCAAATGAGGAGAGAATGATCGCCCAAATTTCTGTCTGCAGGAGAAAGACGGTTTCTATATCATAGCTATCACGTTCGCGGTACTACCTAAACGTTATTGCAAATTCAGATATATAGTATCTCGCGAGCAACATATTTCTAGCTACAACAGCTATACCATTTTTTTGCAGTGCTTGTGAATTATTTGTCATGCATATTTATAGATCATACTTCAGTTTACTTTTTTTACTCTTTCTGAATTTAAGTATTCCTCCAAATGTGTATATAACAGTTTTTTGGTTTGCTAAACACGAATTTGTTATCAGATTTGCAAAATTAAAAGTAGCGGATCCAAGATGGTGTACTATTTTTTTTTTTGTTGAAAATTACAATTATCGTATGAAAATCTGTAAACAAAGCTTCTTGGGGACGATGAATGCGCATTCGTGATCAGATTCACGAAATTCAAAATCACGGATCCAATATGGCGGACATACTTCCAACAAATTTTCGTTTTTGCGGATATAAATTTTCCACAAGTTTTTTTGGGTGGAGCATTGCGAATTCGTGATCAGATTTGCAATATTTAAAATGAAATATCCAATATGATGAACTGGAATGAAAATTTCGTGAAATTCTCGAGAGATAAATACTTTACAAATCTGTGTTGTCTAATTTTATCGATTCGTTTCTATATCGTCTTCTGCCATAAAATGAAATGTTTCCAGATTCACACCACTTAGAGGTAGACGATTGCCGAAATATTTTTTTTTCTATACAAGTTTTCATACGAAAATTGGAATTTCCTAAAAAATTACTCCGCCTTCTGGAAAGCAACATTTTGAATTTTTCAATTCTGATAGCAAATTCGTGATTAGCAACCCGAACAAATAATATATATGCATTTTGAGGAATAATTAAATTCATAAAGAGTAAAAAAAGGTAACTGAAGTAACATCTATAATTCTGCATAAAAAATAATTTAAAAGTGTTGCAATACTTTGCAGCCTGATACTGGAAAATAATATCCTCCATGCTTTGCTAGCATAAAACCAAATAACAGTTTTCATGCTATTCTTAACATAATTAAATCATTTTTGTCGCACAGAATCGATGGTTTTCCAAAGAAACGTCCCTGCAAAAATGTATCGGTTTACTTAAAATTTCACACAAAAAATAAGAATAATTTTTTTCTCACTTTTTCAAAGGTTGCATCATGCGAACGCCCTTTAATTTAATACATACGGAAAAATTTGTGACGAGGAGAATTTACAGTTGCTTCATGAAAGTCTAGGAGCTCAAACTTTTTGTAACATTTTTTTTTATTCAGGAACTAATGGGTTAAGGAGAAAACTTATAATATATTCCTTCAAAAATCAGGCTTAAATATACCATGAGAAATCAAAACATCTAAGATGTTAAACTCGTGCAGAAAAACACTCTGGAACTCTGTCGGCTGGTTTTCGAAGCTTATAGTCTATGTCGTTCGATGTCGTTTCGGTTTGCTTCTGAACTTGTGAAATAATGATAATAAATCATATTTTGTTTACAAATATTGTTAGCAAATATTAATAATAAGAGCTCTTTTTCCTTCATAAAACTTTTCAAACTAAGAATGCTCATGGAATATCTATAATATTCACGATCTACCTTTAACATCTATATGGCTCTCCTATATGTGAGCATTAACTCTCAAACAGTACACTGGTGCGAATTCGCACCGAATCAATTTTCATTTTTTTTAAGACAATATGCTAAATATATTTTTAAAAAATTCGTAATCTATGCTCGATGTTTATTAGACGTTCAGTATGTTAAATATTTAGTATTAACATTGCAGAAATAAACAATTCGCACAAGTATACCGTCTACGTATCCTGTGTTAAAGTGTGCCGTTTGAGGGTTACATATGTTGCCCTGAAACATCTAGATAATAAGGGTGCACATCCATTTGTTCTCCGTGAAGAAAGAATACTTGATCTCATAAATAAATTTATTTGCCTATCATAGTGAAGATTTGAAATGCATCATCCATCATGAGTTATTTCCGAGTTCATCACAGAACAGATTCGTGACCCGGTGTTGGGTGTGTTCTGGGTTTTCCCTCTTGTAACTTATCTTCATTTCAGGACGGAAAAGGAAACGTCTGTTTTCTCATCCCCACTTGTCACCTATGCTCTTGAATTATGTATGGCGTACATACACGAGTAGCCTCCTATACACGTATACATAAGAAGCGCATCATTCACAGCGCATCTCTTGATACACCGTTTAGCAACATTGAAAGCATTCCACTTTTCATTTCGTCTATGCAGTTGGAATTGTGACCGTAATTCGCCTCGCCCAGCTGCAAAGGAGTCTGAAATTTTTATCGCACCTTTACTATCATATATGAGGCCGAAAAGATATTTCCCGGAATATATATTGGCCTGGGAGTCGCAAATAAAATGTACTAGCTGCATCATACAGATATAAGCACGGCATATTTTTCGAAATCGATTTTTAAGGGCGAGCGAAGACTGCAGTGCTAAGGGAAAACGTGATTTTTTACTTATATTTTGTCTTTAAGATTTTTTTTAATAAGATAGTGATTAACACTTTGTGTTTCTCTAAATCCAAGAATCATTGTTCTTTATAGTTTTTGTTGCAATTCCTAAAAGAATAAGCATTAATTTAAAAAAAAACTGAGATTAGCTTCTGCAAGTATAACTGATATAAGCTCATTTTCATAGAACTCGATTGATAGAGATCGCTCAGAGAAAAAGTTGTCTTGAAACAAAAGCATCATCCCCTTTCCTATTTTGCTTTTTAAGAATATGTTTTTACACAAACAAATAAAGTAAAAATAAAATTCGGTGTATGTTTTCGAAAATGTATGATTTTTACTACAAAAAGATTATTTTTGAGATGAATTAAATTTGTTTTAAATTTTTATTTTAGAGGAAATGTCATTTGATTTAGGAAGCATCTTTCTGTCAAGAGAGGAAAGTCTCTAGGATGGAACTATTCATCCACTTTGCTGGAATTTTTGATTCGCTGATTATTTTTCGAGATTAATTACTATTTATGAAGACAAATTTATTCGTTATTATTTATTAACACCAAGAGAAATAAGTTAAAAGTTATCAGAACTATCAAGATATTCTGTGAACTGAAATTTTTCTGAGTAATGCAAAAAGATATCTGAATTTTTTTATTTATCTAATTGAAAAATATGATGGAAACATTGAGACTTTATTCAATTTAAAAGTGAAATGTCGCCAAGATTTTTTTTTACTTTATTCTTTTTAACAATTGAATTTAACAAGAAGGATTTAACAAGATTTAAGAAATTTTATCAATTTTAAGGGATTTAAAACAAATATATTTTGGTATATTTTAAAAGATTCCTCAATATTTAAAAAATTTTAAATATTCAAGTTTTTTAAAAACTTTTAGGCATTTCTAAGGATTTCAAATATTTAAGAGGTTCGAAGAATTTTACCATGTTCAAGGAACTTTTAGGATTTAAAAATAAATTATTAGATGTGTATTAATTTCTACGGATTTCAAGGGATTTAAAAATATTTTTATATTTTTCCAAAAGAAAGATTGAACTATTTTGTTGAAAATTCGTATTTTTTTATTAAATTGAAGTATTTTCGATGTGTATTTAGGTAGTTCTCGTGCCAAAAGTCAGATATCTGGAAAAAATAGTTTTTCCATGATTCTAAGAATCAAAATATTATAACTGTTCTTATTCAAAATAGAAAAACATGATTTGTCATGAAAAATGTAAAAATTCACAAAAATAAACATTAATTTTAACCATGTTTCTTGCAGTTGAAAAAAATAATAATAATTCTTTAACAAATAATTATATTTTAAGATTATTTAGTTATTTTTAAAATCGGAAAAAGCAGAGTTCTAGAGAATATTTTCTCGGAAAAAATAAGCCCTCATTTATTAACATGTCATCATTTTTGAAAAAATGGTAAGAAGCGGTGATCAGAAAAAATTCAAATGAAAAAACAACATTGTGAATATTAATTTATTTTTTGTGACTTAACTGTTTTCATAAAAAATAATGTTGTTTATCTGGGATTTTGTCATTAATAATATTTTGATAATTAGAATCATAGAAAAACTATTTTTTCAGATATCTGAATTTTGGCACGAGAACTAGCTTAAAATTATTTTTTGGTTTAAATATTTTATATTATGTTATTTATTGACAATTCATATTTCTAACTTGAACATAAACCAATTTTGTTAAAGGTTAAAGCATTTAGATAATTTTTTTATTCTTCTTCTGTTTTTGTTAAAAGATGAGCTATTTTCATGAAAATTAAAGTTTTGAATTAAAAATTCAACTACTTGGCTAGAAGTTCCACTACTTTGTCGAAACTCTTTGGTTAAAAATTTAGCTATTTTGTTCATTTTTTTATATATCAACTATCACATTTTTTGTTAAGAATTGCGCTCGTTTTGAAAATTCAACGTTTCGTGTTGAAAATGTAGCTGCCTCCAAAAAAAATTAGTCTTTTAAACGTGAAAATGGAACTATTTGCTTGTAAATAAATTTTTTATCCATTTAAGTTTAATCCTTTTTGTTTAAAGATAGGACTGCTTGGTATAAAATTCAAGTATTTAAAAAAAATCTAATTTATTTTGTGAAAAGTTATCTTTTTCATTGAAAATTCACCTCTTTGATTGAAAATTTTTCTATTTAGACAAAAATATTGTCCTTCTGGATTGAACATTCATAGTTTTCTTGAAAATTCAAATGTCTTTTTAAAATTTTAATTATTTGGTTGAAAGTTTATTTTTGGAATTTAAGAAATTTAAACGAGATTTAAATCAAATTTAAAATCCCATTTAACCTTAAATTATCAAGTGAATGTGCAGAATTCCTGAAAATAAAATCAAGAATCCAAAGACAAAATTTTGACAACCACCATAAAATGTTCCTATTTCAATGAAAAAAAAAGGTAAAATAGTTTCTAAACGAGAAAAGATTTTTTTTAAATATAAATTGTTTAAATTTGGTTTTTGGATTCTCGGTTAAGATTTTATCGCAGTTTGAGAATTAAACAATCTTGTTGAAAATTGAACTATTTTATTGGAAATTTAATTATTTTGTTAGTGATGTTTTCTGGTCGATGACACATACACAAAAAAATATTTTTCTATGCCTGGAGGTCAGACCATGTTTACTACATGTTTTTGGGGTCGCTGAATCCGAATCCGAGGTCTGAAAACCTCCAGCACGTCAGGGATCTGACATAACCTCAAAAAACGTCATTAATTTTTTTGTTTATTCCGAGTGTCAGACTATGTTTACTATATGTTTTTGGGGTCGCTGAATCCGAATCCGAGGTCTGCAAACCTGTAACACGTCAGGGTTCTGACATAACCTCAAAAAACATCATTAATTTTTTTGTTTATTCCGGGTGTCAGACTATGTTTATTATATGTTTTTGGAGCCGCTGAATCCGAATCCATGGTCCAAAAACCCCGAGCACGTCAGGGTTCTAACATAACCTGAAAAGACATAATTAATTTCTTTTAGTGCGGAGGTCAGACTATGATTATTATATGTTTTTGGTGGTCGCTGAATCCGAATCCTAGGTCCAAAAACCCCGGAGATGTTCAGTTGTTGAATACAAGGGGAAGAGCTTGACGCAAAAATTTCATTCAGTTTTGAGAAAATTAGGTTTTAGTTTTGAGGTTAGAATTGTATAGCAACTGAAATTTGACTTAGCGCAATAAAAAATAGAATTTTCAATTTAAAAATAAATGCTTCTGAGATATGGGTATGCTAAATTCAGGAAAGAAAAGTTCAATCTAAAAAATTTATTAACTTTCGAGGAAATGGAGTTGGAGAAAATAAAATAGTACATTTCTTCCATTTTAAAAAATCCAAGTCATTTTATGAGAAAAGTAGAAAAGTGTGTAAAGTGAAAAATTGAAATAAAAAATGCGATTTCGAAAAAATCTTCTTAACAATATGTGTATTGGATTTTATAAGAATTTTCTATGCAAAAAAAAGTTTTCGGAAAAATGTCCCTTACCTCCTTATGATGTGCGCCATCCTTCATTTAAGGCTTCAAAGTTGTGACTTTAGCCTATATTATATTATATTAACTTATATATTATAATTTAAAAAATGAGAAAAAATGGACAGGAAAAAATCAGGCTAAAATCAGGAATTTTTTTGATTAATTTGTTCGGCCATACAGCTTCAAGTTTAATATATGTGAAAATATTTAGTTTCAATACAGTTGAATCAACTGTTCACTTTTTTTTAGAAGTTCGCCTTTATAGGTTAAAAAATCAACTATTTGGTTTCACTATTTTGGTTTACAATATTTAGTTGAAATTTTGATTATTTTGTTAAAAATTTAAGTCTTTGGTTGAAAATTTAGCTTCGTCTTTTTTTTTGAAATATCGACTAGTACATTTTTTGGGTGAGAATTCGTTTTTCTTTTGAAAATTCAACTTTTCGTTTTAAAATTTATCATTATTCTAGAAAAACCTTTCTTCGACTTAAAAATTAAACAATTTTGTTTTAAATTCATTCATTTTTGTTTGGAGTTTTATCTTCTTTTCTTTAAAAATTCCACAATTTTGTTGAAAATTCATCTTTGTATGTAGAAAATAGGAGTATTGGCTAAAAATTCAACGGTACTTTCAAAAATTATTTTAAATTTGAAGTATTTTGTGAAACATGTATTTTTGTGTAGAACCTAGTTGTAGGCCTTCTTCAAGGCAATACACCACCTAATTAAAAAGTTAACAATACGTAATACATTGGGAAAGTATTAAAAAATTTTATTTAAAAAATTGTATTATATATCAATTTACCTGTCAATTTTGATATTAAAATCCAAAAAAACTCCAAAAAACAAGACAATTCAATTGTAATTAAGTTCTTACAAAAGAACATAATTTTTGAATGAGTCAAATTATATAAATTCACATAATTGCTAGAATTTAAACCTTTTTAATACAAATCATTGGAAAAATGTCTTTTTTTTAGAAAATACAAAAAAGACTAAATTTGAAGCCTCAAAAATAAAACAGGCTCCAAATTATATTATATTTACTACATTTTAAAACAAGATTTTAAGGAAAACAGATAGTTTTATTTGGAAGAACAAACATGCACTAACGAATAAATTAGAAGTGAAGTCAATTTTACATGAGTAATTAAGAATTGAATTTAAAAATTTAAAAATTTATTTAATAACTTATACATATATAGATCATTTTTTATAAAATATTTTGATAAATTGTATTTACATTTAATATTTCAGTTCTCAAATTGATGGAATTTTTAATGAATTTATTTATGTAAATAGACTCTAATATTCTTCTTTTTCTAGTATTGTTTTCACAAGCTAAAATTTTTATATTATGAATCCCAAAATCAAAATAGTTATGAAATTGCTAGGCATGTTAGGTTTTGCTAGGTCATGACAGACCAGTATTTTGATTGCCTAATTCATAATTTATCATATATACTAAACCAGATAATTTCTCTTTTTTATCTTTGTCTTTATTTTTAAACAAAGAAAATTTATTAAGTGTGTGGTTGTTTTTGAAATACACATTAATGTTATTTTTTTTAACCACTTCTAAGACACTCAGAAAGACCTTCAGTATATGGATATGAAACCTTTAGATTATAATTATTATAAGTTTCAATCCATTTTTTATTTTTAGATGAATTATTATAAATTCCATTGATTCTTTCTTTAATGATTTTGTTTACTAATTGGAGTGGGTAATTATTTTGTAAAATACTAATTTTTAGTGAATCTAAATTTCCTTTGCAGAAATTAATATTAGTTAATTTAAAGCATCTATCAATAAGATCTTAAATTAGACCAACTTTTTGAAGTTTTAATAGTTAATAAAGCTTGATAGGCAATAGAGTCATTCTCCTATTTTTCAATCGTGAACTTAATTGAATTTTCCATATTGTTGAAAGTCTTAATGCATTCATCTACTTTTTCAGTAGGAACTATTGCTAGGATATCATCCACATATATTTTGTAAAGAATACGAGTAAAAGTTAAACTATCAAGAGCCCTTCTATCTAAACCTTCCATTAATAAATTTGATACAATAGGGGAAAATGGGGACCCCATAGGACCTGAAACTTATTTAAAAAGTCTATTATTAAAAGAAAAAACTGTCTTATTTAATACTGTTCTAGTAGCAACAATAAATTCACTTTGGAGATTTTTGTTAAATAATAGTTTAAATTTAATTTTCCTTCGATACATTCTAATGCAAAATGCATTGGAATATTATCAAATATTGATACTACATCCATTGAAAAAACAGAACGTAAATGCAGAACTTTGAAATTTTAAGCTCTTCTTTTAATTCCCAACTATTCCTTACAAAACCTTGAGTTTTAAGAGAAATTGGTTTTAAACCATTTGTAATGTATTTTGATAAATTATTAGTTGGAGAACTTACAGCGAAAACATTCAAATGCCATTTTAAATCTGTTTTGTGAACTTTTGGTAAAGCATATGCTTTAGAAACAACACTGTTATTTGTTTTTAATTTGTGAGCCATGTAATCATTTATGAACTTTTCTTTTCTCACCTGATTACATAACAATCGAAATGATTACATAACAACGTTTAAAAATCTATTTAAGAATGAAATTTTGTACAAAAATGTCAAAACTAATCTGCTTCCAACTTTGGAGCAAAAATGTAATGATATTGCAGTCATCTGAATCCATTTTTATTTGTATTGGACCGTATGACCAGAATAAAACGCATTCTTTCATTAATATCAATAACGGTCGAAGAAATTTCACAGTGTGAATAAACTCCAATTATTGAATTTTTAATAATAAAGAATTTTTTTGTCAACTAGATTGGATATTTTTATATTCTTATTCATGAGAGTTTAATGTAATCGTCCAAATTTTCGATCTTTGGGTTTTAACGGATCTTTAGGTTTCGGCACTCACATACTCCGAAAATCATAACATTTCGTCGTATCAGTCTGTCTGTATGCAAGTATGTATGTCTGGTTACCTGAATGTTGTAGCCACGCTAACTTTTGAAGGATTTGTCAAATCGAGCCAGGCTTTGATACACTTCTGAAGGTTCCCAAAATGAAGGTTCAGTTCGTTGCAATTTAGAAACGATCGCAGTAAAATTTTTCGATTAGACAAAAATTCAAAAAGTTAGAGCTTCTTAAAAATTTAGATAAAATTTTTTTTATGACTTTTAGAAATTTTTGTCAGATATTCCGGTACTTGGTGAAAAGAATTTCAAACTCTCCTAATGACATTTTTAATTTCAATAAAAAGTAAAAATGTCATATGTTTTTCAACATTTTGCAAATTTTCAAAAAAAGGAAAAGAAAATTTTAATAGGTTAAGAAATATCATTCCAAATGTTTACTACATATAAAGAATATGTATTTCGAAACTATT
>JAWWLR010000165.1:7885548-7895850 GCA_035041075.1 Acraspis erinacei | reverse complement strand
CCGTGACTTCGTTTTCCTGTGGGATTCACAATCCAGCCTAGGTAAGTTCGTCGAGATGCATCCTCTTACGTGGTTCCACTGCTTTACAATAGCCCATATTTCCTGCTTCTTGACATTTATCTTCACTAATGATAGTGTACGTGAATTTGTCTTTGGACAAAGAAATAAGTTTATCCTGGATTCCGTCGTAGATGTAATAGTTAAAGGGCATGTAGAATGGTAGTGCGGTATAACGAAGTACCGTATATTCCGTCAATTCGGGGATAGATGTATGTACCTTGTATATTAATTTATTATCAACAAGAACTATGTCAATCGTACTGATGCGTATGTACAAGAAATAATTGTTTTCGTTCAGAGGGTATGGTATATCTTTATCTATGTTATTTTGTATGGTTTTTAGGGATTTCATAAAGTTAGAAGGGGAGACAATTTCCGGTGTTAATACTCCGTTCTTTGCCTCGGCAATTGTTGTTTCAACTGTTTTTACCACGTTTTCTGTCTCCTCTAGCAACAGGTCTTCTGCTTCAAAGAGCTTGTTGATTTTTTTTTAATTTATCTGAGGTATTGGGAAATTTCAGCAATTTCTGCAACTCTTCGTATCTTGGGTCATCTCGTCCAATCTTAACCTCTTGCTTCTTTTTGATGGGGAAAGCGCGACTCAATGCGTCGGCGGTAGTATTCTTTTTCCCGGGCTTATAAATTACTTCCGGGTGGTAATCTGTCAGCTTCTGTGTAAGTCTGAACAATCTGGATGACATATTATCATGACTTGCTGTCAGTAGTCCTTTGATTGGTTGATGATCTGTGAAGACTTTGAATTTCTGTCCATATAGAAGATGTCTATATTGTTTGACGCCCCAGACAATAGCTAGCAGTTTTTTCTCAGTTGTCGAGTAGTTTTTTCAGCGGGGTTGAGGCTGCTGCTCGCGTAGCTGACAGGGTGTTCTTTTCCATGTTCATCTAGCTGGCTGAGGACCACTCCTAATCCTTCGGTTGAAGCGTCGGTACAGAGTATAAATTGTTTTTTCAGATCGGAATGATTTAGCAAGGGTTACGAGTTCAAAAGATTTTTTAGTTTATTAAAGGATTCCTCACATATCTGGTTCCATACAAATTCAATGTTTTTGCTTTTGAGATGGTTCTTCGGATTTGCCGATCATAATCAGATCGTCAAGGTATATAAAACAAATATCTCCTCTTAATCCCTGTAATTTAAAGTTGACCATTCTCCGATACGTAGCAGATGCATTTATCTTTGCGCACTGCCACTTGGTAAAAGCCATTGGCCATGTCGAAGCAGCTCATTACTTTTGCGGATCCTAACATGCATAACATTTCCTCAATTGATGGTAGCGGGTAATTATCCTGCTCCGTATGTTCGTTTAATTTACGAAACGCCACTTTTATTTTTGTACTATTATCCATCTTTTTCTTTACCAGCCAAAGATTAGCCTGGTAAGGAGAAAAGGAAAGACGGATCAGACCTTTTTCTAAATATTCCGAAATTTGCCTTTCGATTTCTGGCAGAAATAAAATGAGATGTTTGTACAGAGGTACACTAACAGGTCTATTTGTTTTCAACTTGATATGATGTTGGACATCTGAGACTACTGACATCGGATCATTGGACAAATAAAATATTTCATGACATTCGATTAGCAGATTTCTCATATCTTCTTGTAATTTATTGGGTAAGCTAGAAAGGGACCTTTTTGATAGTAATTCTTTAATTCGTTCATCGTTTGCCCTATTTCGAGAGACTGAAAATATGGGAATTGTACTTTTTTCATTATACCAGTTGGACAAATCTTTTTTGCTATCCTCCGGATTAATTCTGTTATTTAGTATCCGAAATATTAATTCATTCTTCTTCCCGGCGTTGGCCAACTTACCCTTAAAGATGGGTTGCATAGATTCGAGATTTGTGAGTTTTTTTATATCTAGGTCTTTCCTCCGAATTTCAAATTCTTGGTGTTCTCCTCCTGTATTGATCGTCAGTGCCTTTGTTATCCCGTTACGTCGAAATATTCCTGGGAATATGCCTTTGCCTCCAATAATGTAATCGCCCTTCGGAAGTTCTAAGTCCACACGTGTACACGAGGGTCTTAAGTGGAACACGACTGGATTATAGTCTCCTTCAAGTGGGATGGAAATGTGTGGGAGGTCAAGCGTATTGTTAATGACATTGATCTTCGCTCGATTGGCAGTGAGCCAACCTCGACCGAGAACTCCATCATAGTCAACAGGAAAGTTATGGCGCACCACATGGAATTGATGTTTATTTTTATCTGATGATAGTGTGCACATACTTTTTCATTCTTTTTCAGGGATCCTTTCTAGTTGACATGCATTTTCTATTAGGGATCCCGTTTTGATGAATGACTCAGGACTTCCTAAATCTACCAGAAGTCCTCTTCTACCCCGATATCCTCTGAGTTGGATTCGTACGAAGGGGTGTCCTCCGAGTCTCCCTTCTCGTAAGTGGATCTTACTTGGTAGATGTCTTCCTCTTGATTCCGATCTTGATTCATTTGCTCCATCGGGTATGCTATTCTCAGCGGATCTTTGTTTCTTATCCCTCGTCGTTGAAAATTTTCACGTCGAGCCTGATTTTCTTCGGAAAAGCATTTTTCTTCAGTGTGTCCTGTCTTTTTGCCAAATTTACACTGGATAATTGAATTTTGCTGTGTACTGAGTGTTTCTTTTTCCGCAGTTTTCAAAATGGGTGGTCGAGGTTGGGAGCTGAATCTAGTTTGTTGCAACATCTTTCGCTTTTGTTTGAATTGCAAAGTTTGTCGGTGCCGTTCACGTTCTTTATCTAAATAATTTTTCTCGACTTCAATTGCAATTCGGTGAGCGTCATTTAGCCGTGTTGTTTGTCTATTTGCAACCATATATTGCATTTCAACTCTTAGGCAGTCTATAAATTTCATGACACGTTCACTTTCCTCTTTTTGACGTTCAAAATCTTCAAATTCCGCGGGGCTACAAGCTATCGCTTTATGAAATTCTCGGTCTATGCCTTGGTATCGCCTAATACAATCTTCCGCTTTTTCGTTTAACCTTTGGCACATCTGATCGCGTTCACCACGGTTCAATTGCGCGAGCGATTTTCCCCTTGATCCGAATACGAACGTTAAAGATTCTTCTAGACTTTTGAATGTTAGCAGGGGCGTAATTCGTGATGCTGCTTTTGTCGCGTCTCCTTTTAACTTTGTTATTTTAATTCCCTGTAGGGCCTCATCTAACATTGCTCGTCGAATTTCTTCATCCGTTGCCCGCATGTAAATTTTGTCTACAACTCTTCGTAGATCTTTACGAAATGAGTCTACATCTTAGGATCCGTCGAATTCACTTGTGTATATAAGAATTTCCCTAATTGTTTTCATGTTGTCATGAGTTAGTTGGTAGGGGTTCGCGAGACCTGGTGCCGACGGCCGAGTTCTTGTGTCCGGTGGGGGTATTCCTATGTTAATTTGTGCTAGTCTTGCTTGCGCGTCCCGTAATGCATTTTTCATTAAAAAAAATTGTGTTTTCAATTCGTCCTGGTTGGCATTTGCGATTCTGTAAACCGAAAGAAACTTTTTCATGTTATTAAACATCTTTGACTGTGCAATTTTCACTTGCTTGGTAGGGAAATAACTGTTGTTCGCGGTTACTTCGTAAAATTTCACACTTGCTTTAGAAGGAATACACTGGGAATTCGTGTCACTATAACTCGTATTTGTTGCCTTATCACTTTTAATTATTTTCGTCTCCCAATATTCAATAAACATTTACGCTTTTTCATTTGTCAATTTTTGTATTCATTTTCAATAATATTTTCAATTTTCTCAATTCAATAGTATTCAATTTCCAATATTTACATTTAATATTGGGGCACTGATTTAGGAAATATTCAAGACACTATATTCTATATTCTCTTGGGTATACGACAGACTCTTTTTGTATTATGAGTTTTTCAGCAAAATTCTGTACTCACCCAAGGAAATTGTAGTGCTATGAATCTCATTTTTTCCTTTTCCTCCAAATCTTCCCGATAGGACGCTTGTCAACTGATCCTGATCGCCTGACGGGTCTTGCAGAAAAACCACCAAGTTGAATTCCTCGGGTCTTAAAGAATCAATATTCCTTTGGGGATCACGATTTCTTCCAGGTCCTTTTGGTTGTCAGCAACAAGGGTATAATGATGCTGGTGAATGTAAATAATTCCTTGTGTTCAGTCTTTCAGAGCTCCACCGTAGGGTCTCAACGATGCGGATTCTGATTATCCTGGCAGGATCGCCATTTATGTGATCTGGAATTTTTACCTAATTAGTTTTTAAAAAATAGCAAACTAACTCTAAGGAAAGGAATAAATGGTTTTGGAGACTTGAAGGATATTTTAATATAATTCTTAATTTCTGAAAGGAGTGTTCCGTCAAAGATGCTATATGGAAATGCCCCCGCACCATGAGGCCAGTCGGGTTATATAGAGGAGTGGTGACACATTCGCGATGTAGCTTGTGACTCTGTTCACATTGCGGTGAAAAAATTCTGGAAAATACTTTAAAACAGTGTCAATTATCACTTGGCTCCGTCTTTTGCGAATGTCCATATTTGATTTTTACCAAATTATGTAATAATACAATGTTTGAAGAATAACTCGTACTTAAGTAATTTTCATAGAACATTAAAATAATTATTTAACTAAAAAATGTGTTTAATGATCTCAAAATTTTTACACATGTTCAGAAATTATTTTACTACAAATTTTCAACTTAAAAGTATAATCAAATAAATATTATAAAACTGCAATGTTTCTTTGGTAAAGTTATTTTTGATTATATTGTGATTGTTGCAATAATTCTACTTTTAAAATTGATACAGTTTCGGAAACATCAAACTTTTTCAAGTAAAACTTGTGTACGAGAAGTCAGGGGCAAAGAAAAATTATTCGAATAATAAGTTCTTCAAATGCAATGTTTCTTGACAATTGGTATTCTTATTACAGCGAAAATTTATTTAACTATAAAATTTATTTAAAGTATATTTGCCTACTATACATTAATTGAAATCTGCACAAGGTTTTTTTACAACTCATTACTGATACCATTGTAGGTATTTCAAATTTACAAGAATTGAATCTCATATAGAAATAATTTCTCAAGATAACTGAAAAATTCATTGCTTACATTATTTATCTGCTACAAAAAAATTTAATTTAATTGCATACACGTCACGGAAAAAAATGATTTTTAAACATTTGTTTGATTCCAAAGTTCTTAAAATATAATGAAAAATTGGTGACAATTCTTGTTTTCTACTATAATTGTATTACTTTCTCATAAATTGTACTTTGTTAAAATAAAATAATGTTTTAAGAATACTGCAAGATTACTGAAAATTGCTGGATTACTGGAGATTACTGGAAATATTTTTAATCATTCAGAATTTTCTAAAATTTCTAAATGTCTAAAACTAACGCAAATTTCTCTTAAAATTTTTAAAAAACATTAAAAGATGAAAAAACTTCCCTTAAAGTATTCCCTATTTTTTCTCGGAATTTGTAGAAATCTTTTAAAATGTTTGAATATCTTTTTAAACTTCTCTAAAAATTAATTTACAAAAAATCCTTTTAAAAAACGTTATGGAAAAACAAGAAAAATCACAGAAGTTTGTAAAAAATGACAGGGTTATTTTTATTAAAAGATTAATTTCAAAGATTATTAATAAAAGTCTTAATAATTATTTTAGTGCGCCACGGCGATAAATTATGAAAATTTAAAATCTGTATGGGAAACTAGTGTTTTTTGTTTGTTTCAGATTTAAATATATATATTTATATTTGTTTTTTTAATCGGTTTGATATCAATCTTCTTATATGAGAATTCATTGTTTATACCATATTTAACTATACCTGGAAATGTCGTCGTTTTTTATAAATATTTTGTAAATATTAGGAAATTTTGTAAACTTCTAAAATATTTTTAATCACTTTAACACTTCTAAAATTCCTGAATATCATTTTAACTGGCCCGGACTTTTCTTAAAATTTTTAAGTCTTAACAAATTTTTAATTTGCTTAAGATATTTCAAATTTTCATGTGAATTTGAAGAATATTCTTTCATTGAACCCTTTATAAATTCTCAAAAAGCTTTTAAATGTCTTGTTTGAAAACCTGAATATTTGCATTTTGTATGAATATAATTTTAGTGGATATTTTCAGTCTGTTCTTTGGAGAGAATAAAAATTTTGTCTTAAGTTTCCTAAAAAAAATGTAGCAAGGATTTTTTTATTTGTTGAAATTAATTTTAAGAGAATATTTTAAAAAAATTTGAAGAAAGTGCAGACATTTTATTGAGGTTCCTTGGAAATTGCAAATGATTTTTTGTAATTAGTTTAAAGTGAATGTTCAAAAACATTTAAAAAAAAATCAAAAAGTTTTTAAAAAATGCCAAAAAAGATTCTGTATGTATTTCTCTTAATATTAATTTTTGTAATCAAAAAATCTTTTTAAATTTTCTTATGAATCTTAAGAATATTCTCTTCAAGCCACTCAAAATTCTTAAAAAGTTCCTAATTTGTTCGAAATCTTTAAAAATATACATTTTATTTTAAGTAGCTCGGAAATCGTAAAATCTTAAGAAAATGTTATCATTTTTTCCGAATAAAATAACGTGTTGAAATTGGCCAAATTTATTTTTAAAAAATGTTGGTCGAAAGGCTAACTAAGTATGCTATTTATTATTCTTCTTATAAATAACCTAGAAGATCTGGAAAAGTCATAAAATTTAGAAAAACGCTCTGGAAAAATTGGAAAAATCATAGAATTAAAAAATAATGACTGGATTTTTGTTCTACATAAAGCTTAATTTTAAAGACTATTAATCAACTATTTAAAAATTTAGTCAAAAATTTATTTCATTGTTTGAAACTTTAAACATATTTTTTGAAATTCATTGTTTAATGAGAAAATTAAACCCATATGTTAATAATTCATCTTAACATAACTATTTTACAACTTATTTCGTATTCTTTCTGGTAAATTATAGAAATCCTTTAAAACGTTCTAAAATCATTTTAAATCTTCTGGAAAAATTAATTTTTGAAAAGAAAAAATCCTTTTAAAATTTCCTATGAATCTTAAGAATATTCGCTTGTAAATACTCAAAATTGTTAGAAAGTTTCTAAACTTACTGTTCGAAGTCTTTAAAAATCTAAATTTAAAAAAAATTTGTTCTAAATCTTTTGGAATCAAAAATTATTTTTGAATCTTTTAAATACTTTTAAATATCTCTTAAAATTGGTCGATTTTTTACTAACTTTGTAACTGTAAAATTGCTAGATTTTGTTCTAAGATCTTAAAATCTTCTGAAATACGAAATGTAGTATAAATAAGTAAGTTTTTTTATTATTCGTTTTATAAAAAACATGGAAGACCTGAAAAATTCATGGAATTTAAAAAAAGTTTTGGAAAAATGGGAAAAATCATGGAATTTTGAACAAAATTACTGGATTTTTTAATCCAGAGACTAATATCATACTATATTATTTAAAGTCCTATTAATTATTTTAATAGATGACGTTTAAAAATGGTGGAAAATTAAAAGTTTGGATTATATATTTATTGTATTATATATGCATATATATATATATATATATATATATATATATATATATATATAAATTTATTTTTCTAATTGCAAATTTAACTATATATATTTTTTATTTTGTTGTTTATTTTTTTTCAAAATTGATATTTCTTAGAGACAAATTAAACTATTTGGTTGAAAATTTAAATATATATTTATTTTTTTAGTTTTTGGTATCTATTTTATTTGTTTTTTTAATCTTCAAAAAATTATATTCTTAGTTGAAAATTTATTTTTTAATTATAAATGTAACCGTTTCTTCAAAATTCGTTCTTTTTGCGACAATTCAGATATTCTGAATTTGTTCTCGGCAATTTTAAAAATATTTTAAAATATTTTCAAATTTTCACATGAATCTTAAGAATCTTCTTTTATTCTCTTTAAATCTTTTTAAAATTCTGAACAAATTTCTAAATTTGTAGTTCGTAATCCTTAAAATCCTGAATTTTGTGTTAATTGCTTTGAAATCTTTTCCTTAAAAGTTGTATCACATTAGATTTCGAATGCATTGCTGTCGAAACCCTGACCATTTGCATTCTGTGCAGCTGTTTTCAGTTTTTTTTGTGGAATTTCGAAACATTCAAATAAAATATAGATTTTTTAAGATTTAGAAAAAAAATTATTTCTTCATTTTTTAAATTCTTTTGTAGAGAATATTTCAAAAGATTTAAAAAGATTTCAAGATAATACAAACCTTTTTTTAAGATTCCCGGGAAATTGAAATTATTTTTTGTTTATATTTCAGCTTAGTATTAAGAAGATTATTAAAAAATTAAAAGGAAATGTAAATTTTTTAAAATTTTGGAACCTTTTGAAGAATTTTGAAATGTTTCAAAAAAATAATATTTTTTCTTAACTTTCCTGGGAAAGTTTTTAATAATATAATATTAATATATGTTTATTTTTATTTTGAAAAATTAATTTGTAAAGAAAATTGAAAAATATTTTTAAAAACTTTTACGGATCTCAAAAAATGAGGCTGAAGAATCCCGAAATAGAAAATTTTAAATCCATCTTTCATTGGCATAATTGGAAGTCAAAGTGTGCCTTTGTTCTTAAAGCGCACTATTTATTAAAATGATATTGGTTGGGCGGAGAAGAATCTTTGACTCAGAAGGTTAGGGCTATCATGTATTTAAGAAAAGATAGAAAAGGATTAAATTAGATAGGAAAATATGAATTATAAAGATAGACGAAATTTTAGATAGCCTAATGGATAGAAAAGGATAGACTTGGATAAGCTTAGGATTCATTTCGATAGAAAGACTGGGCTTCAGAAGGATAGGGCTAACTTATACTTGAAAAACGATAGAAAAAGCTTCAATTAGGTAGCAAATTCAGGATTAAAAAAGATAAATCAGATTTTCGATTGCATAACAGTTATAAAATGATAGAAACGGATAGAAAAATATATAGGTGGATAGGCAGTGGATGTATTTATGTATAAGGGATTCAAGAAGATAGGGCTATCTTAGATTTTATAAAAGATATAGAAGTATTCAATTACATACGAAAATAGGGGTTGAAAAAGATATACTATATCATGGATTGCCTAAAGGATAGTAAAAGAGAGCAATGGATAAGCAAGGGATTTATTTGGATATAAACATTAGGATAGGGATAGGGAGTTTAAACAAAAGAATATAAGTGGATAAGTGGCAGGTTGAAATGTATACGAAGATTGGGATCCAAAAGAATAGAGGTGATTCAAGATTGAAAGAAAGTTAGAAAAGGATTGAAGGGGTAGACATAGGATAAAGATGGAAACATCGTTTCTTTCAATTTCAATCTTAGAGATAGAAAATAATTTAAACGGATAGAATATCCACTTACTTCCAGCAGGTTTGTCACCTCTAATTCACGGAACCGGCGGAGAGTTTACGAAAATGTAATTTTAAACATTTTTTTTAAAGTTATGTAAGCATAATTTTCCCAAGATTCTGGAGAAACTGCAAAAATATTTTTGAATATTTCACATATGTCGAAACAGAATCTAGACAATTTTGAAGCACTTTCTTTAAAGGATTTAAAAAATATCAAGAAAAATTAGAGTGCGTTTAAAAGATATGTAAGATTTTAAGGTGTTTTTAAGAAATTTAAAAATATTTGATAAATTTTTGTAAAACTATTAATATTCAAAATATTTTTCATCTCTTTAAAACTTCTAAAATTCATACATAATTTTTTAACTGATTCGAATGCCTTCGATTTTTTTTTACATTTTTAGAAATTTTCTGAGCAATCTTAATAAAATTTTCGTATCCTAACAAAATTCTTAAGAAGGTTCTAATTTTTTTCAAAATACTCTAAGTATTAATTAAATTATTTGAGCAAAGTAAAAGTTTTTTATTGTATACGCCTTGAATCATTTTTTTAGTATATAAACAATTTAATACGTCTACTTTCTGGGTATGTAAATTGTTGTAAATTGATAAAATCTGGCTCTTAATTCGGCACTTTTAATGAAAACAAACAACGGTAATATACAAAATCCGCCCGCATCGCAGGCACATTCTCATCGCGCGCGGCTCGCAAGTTTGAGCGCGCCTAGGGCGCGCCACTGTATCTCGTGCTTTACAATCGATTGTGTCCAAGATCTGAACTTTTATACATTATGTTCAACACTATTATATATGTATGTTACATCTATTTCTGTACCTCGGC
>JAWWLR010000165.1:7831112-7842295 GCA_035041075.1 Acraspis erinacei | reverse complement strand
AAGAGCAGGCAGATTAATAACTTTTTTGGACAGTTGGACAATTGTTATAATAATTATTATTATTATTATTATATTGAGAGTGAAGACAGTTTATAAACTGATCAATTACACCCCGTTTAGTACGACGACCTCCCATCCGGTTATAACCGAACCAAGCGCTGCTTAAACTTCTTTGATCGATCGAGAAGCACTTGAAAATGTCCAAACGGACATATAAGATATCTCAAACTGCTGATATAATGTAGTTGATAATGATATGAGACAACCCATTTTCATACTGATCTATAAAGAAACTTAAAAATTCAAAATCTGGTGCATTAAAGAAATCAATAGACGCCTTCTTGCAGAAATTTCACAATTTCTAGAAGGTTCAGTCGTAAGTTTTATAAGAGTAATGACTTAAAAAATCATTCATGACAACAATAAAAGATTCCGAAATTCCCCTTTCATAAATGCCTGTTGGATAAATATCCGGCCACCAGCGTAAGGCTCTTCGAAAAAGGATAAAGTTTCCTGTCACACCAAATTACACGATTTAATTCTGAGTAGCCCAATCCGGCACTACCAAAATACTTTCAACCTGTCTGGCTTGTGGAGATTAAACTCAAGGCAAATAGTTGCGAAAGGAAACAATGGCGTCCATTACTCTTCACGTAGGTGAAAGCCTCCATGGTATTTGGCAAAGGAAGTAAAGCAGCATCCGCTGCTCTTCACGCAGGTGACAGCCTGCATGGAGTACTGGGCAATGGAAGTACAACAGCATCCGCTGTTCTTTACGCAGGTGAGACGCTGCATGCATATAAACAATAACTCGTTTCTAACCAAACCAGTTCAGGACCAGATTTGGTTAATCAGGTAAGGATCTGAAAAATAGACAGGCAGGAGGTGAAGCTAAAAGCTTGATATATGCCTGAAGAATTTAAAGAAGAAGATGAACAAGAAGATGAAGACGGCGATCTCCGACGACGGCGATGTTTTTCGGATGTGTAAATATTCTTCCCTAGGCTCCAACCTTTTCTCGAGCTTCCGTGAAGAATTAATTTCCTGTGAAAAATGTTGTTTCCGTTTTCCCATATCGGAACGATGTGACACTTTTCAGCACAAAGAAGAGAATTACAGTCCAGGTGAGCTCGGGTGTGTCGTCATATTTTTGTTTTTCAGTTTGGACTTGAAAACTGACGACCAGCATTAAGTTGGGGGACTACGAGTTGATCTTCAGGAGGAGGCGGGTAATAAAACTGTAATTATCCCACTTGGGACATTTAAATATCCCCGAAATGCTTCGTAAACATGCTGAATATCCTGAATACATATATCCCAATTCCCGTCTTGCAGAATATCCAACGGGTTATCGCTGGGACAATCTGTGAGATAAAAGGGGCCCAATGAGACATCCTTTTGTTTGAGGTATAGCAAGAAAACTGTCAAGGATATGTTCAGCACAATTTAAAGAAGATGAGTTTAAATTAAATCTGAAAAAATGGGGTAAGTGTAAACGAAGTCTATAGACGTTTTATTAATATGCTTTGTAAACACACGTATTTGAATATTATCATTGCGATGCATATGAAAAGCAATGACAGAAAAATGATGATCGTTATTTGAAACTTCGAAAACTTTCAAATGTTTCGAAAGTTTTATGAAATTATAAATGTAGGTAGCAATTTTTCATGAAACTTAACAATCCTAATGTAATAATATAATCATAATAATAAAATCTTAATAATTTAATCATTGCGTATTTACGAAGCATGTAAATAAAACGTCAACAGTTTTCATTTATACCTACCAGATTTTTTTCAGAATAGAGTTCAAGTCTTCTTCTTTAAAATGTATCATCTCCCAGGAAGTGATGAGCAGCTAATGAGGAGCAACACTTCACGCAAGATTTTCCCACAATGTTTCGGCATAAATAACTGCACGTTTTTTGATTTACTTGAAATATAAAAGAACCTCAATGTAAGGGTATTTTTTGGTTATATTGATTAGTTCTTCATATTATTGACAGTTGTACATTGAAATTTTCAATTGGTTATTAAGCAATACTTTCAATCATTTCGCCTATGAAAAATAATTTCATTAGTATTATTTAATAATTTGCACGAAAAATGTACTTCAATATTGATCTTAATTGAATTATTGCAGAATCAGGACCCGAACAGATCGCGCACTCTGGTGAATGGTAAACTATCTATTTTGCAAAACCATTTTTAATAGCACCTGTCATTTTGGTTTTATTTATCGAAAGTACTATGCAAAAATCAAAAAATCAAATTTTCAAGCAAACACCGCGAAATACGGAAAAATTTTTTAAAGAGGAATTATAGCTTTCCAAAAGTCATACAAAATTTCTTTGAACCATTTTACGACAGTATTTCTTGTTTGATCCGTTAATAATGTTATAAAGATGCGATATATGGAAGAGAGTCTGAAGAAAGGATTGTAGCTTTTTATTGTGAGGTCGAAAATCGAGCGTGAAGCGCGAGTGCCACGATGAAAAGCATATCGTGGTGTAGCAACGACGTGAATTTGAGCAGGAAGCTGACGAACAGATGTTGGCGCTGGTAGCTCAGCCATACTTGATCGTACTGCCAAAAATGCACTTTTGGTAAAAGTCGCCATCTATCTCTGCAAGAATTTTAAATTAGAATTAAATATTTATTGACATGTCTTAATTGTTCGCGGAATAGGAAAATTGTGGCAAGTGATAATAGGATGCCGCTGTAAACTCGCTGATAATAATCGATAATAATTTTTCAATTAAAACAAAAATTATATATTGAATTATTTACATATCTTGTTGTGTTGTAACGTGCAAAATACATATGAAAATGGCGCAATATGTCGAGTCGTATAAATAAGGTAAGTATTTTACAATTTATTCTCGCTTTATAGAATAATAAATTACTCGCATTTCCAGAATTTAAAATCCCCTCCGAAGAGCACACTCAGAAACCTCACAACAATTTTCTTTTACTAGAGAGAACATTATTATTTGACGTCGAATTAAGTATCAATTTTTTTGCAGGACAAATTTTCAACAAATCAGAATTGTTATTAAATCAGCTAAGAATATTGAATTTTTCCAAATAACGATAAATTTACATTTCACCTGCAAGATATTAAAAAAAAAATTTCTCTAGTAATAGCAAATTTTTTATAGTTTCTGAGTGTGCCTTTCGGAGCGCGTTTTAGATTCTGGCAATGCGAGTAATGTATTAGTCTTCTATAAAGCGAGAAAAGGTTGTGCGATAGTACCTTCTTTTTATGGATTCTACGTAATGCGCCATTTCCATTAAGTCGCGTTTCTGGTTTTAATCTAAGCCCCATTTCCCAGTCGTATTACTCCAGATGCTAGAACTCCTTTTCCCACCGGGATTGGACATGTGGTAGGTTTATCCCTGTATGAATTTAATCATACAAGTGATGAACCTCGGCTGCCTTCGACTTTATTAGAAGTACTCGTATTTGTCTGTTGAGTTGGCCAGGGAATAGGAAATCTCTAGAAAAGAAACTCCCGAGTTTAATCGGTTGTTCGACAGTCGAGTTTGAAGGCAGACATTCAATCCCAAACATCGAATACACACAGTCATTCTCGGCGCGACACCTCCCGCTCGACATTAGTTAAAACACAGCGAATATACAACAGATGGTCACCTATCCGAATGATGTCTGCGCTCGAAATGGCTTGACATCTAGACTCCTCTCGAGTCGAGATTCACCACGCAGCTAATGTTGTCGGTAATTGTAAAAAATATTTTTCTTAATGAACGTATTGCTTAAAAATAAAAACGAACTATAATTTTAATTACTGGAAAGTTAGGTATATTTACGCGTAAATTCTATTGTTTTTTGTTACTTTTTGTGTACCGGTTTATTATTTAATTTCTATGATTTTTTTATAAAGAACAAAATCCTTAATTTTAAGTTAATATGTTTCGTTAATACATTTATACTCAATAGCATTAAATTTAAATTAAAATAATGACAATATTATTTAATTATAAAAATAAAAGTAATGCATAAGTAAGAAAAAGAAACTGATTTAAGTATGCAAAAGATTTCAAACGGCGCATGCTATTGGAACAGGCAGCATTTTTTCATTCATTTGAGAGTGATGAGAAGACGGAAATGTAAAAGAGATTTTGAACGCAAATCAGTCGTGAAAACTCTTCACTTTCAATTGACATCAGCCTCATGTATCGCCCCAATTTTTGCGTTCTCTTAGTATCTGGAGAGGAAATGGCGGTGAAACTAATCCAACAGGCAGCGCTCCAATCAAGTAGTCTGGCTTTTGCACTGAATTGCATTAAGAAAAACCAAAACTAATGGAAAACTCATGGAGTTTAGAAATAAAAAGGCTACAAAATATGCAAAATAAGAGCAACTGCTACTAATCATTCTGAATAAGTGATGTCAAACATGTATATAATAATAATTAAAATATGTAAACTGTAAGCCTTAACTGCAAATTGAAGAATCTTTAAACTCTCTACAATTAAAAGTTTTTGAGGAAATATTTTTAAGAAGTAATGGTAATGGTAATTAGAATTTTTTGAGGAAATAAAATCTCTTAAAAAGTCAGTGACAGGACTGATAAATGAGAAAATTTATCTAAAATGAGATGTGATATGTTATATAATGTGTAGATAATATTATTAGAATAATTAAGGGTTTAGCTAAAATGCTAGGAAATTATATAAACGCGGGAGTTTGGGAAAATCTTCCATTCAGATATCTCAAATTTAAGCATAAATTAAAGTTTTTTTATAATTCACAGAGTTTAAAATAAAATACATTAAACCTATCTTTAATTTAAAAGATTTGTTACGAAGTGATTTTCAATCGTTAGACAATGAATACAATTTCTTAAGTAAGCCATTTTTATTAAGCCTTTTTAATTAATCTTTTAAATGACATTATTTTTTGCTTAAAAGTATACTTAGCCACCAAAGTGCTTCCTATTGCAACAACTCTAAATGAATTCAAGTTCGAGGATTCTAACTTCACATTCAACATTGTCTGTTTTCTTTCTTTTTTAAAATTTAATTATACTACTTGAATGTATTTTAATTTTAAACTCTTAATGAATTATAAAATAAAATAATGACCAAATCGATTAAATACGCTTAATTTCGAGATATTTTGTGTGTGTGGCTGTGTGTGTGTGTGTGTGTGCTGGGTATGTGTGCTGGGTGTCCCTTACTCAAGTGTCCGGGCGGATACAGCTATATAGAAATTTAAAAAAATCGGAAATTCCTTTTTCAAAAATCAGTTGAAGTTTTAGTTTTTGAGTTAAAAAATATTTAAGCTGGACCAATCAGGAGCCCTATATAAACAGACCTGCGTGCGTGAACGGGAGTCCAACGCAGTGTTACTGAAGTCCACCCAAGAACGACGGTCTTCTGTATGTTCCCCGCAAGTTTCTTTGCATTTCGGTGACACGCAGGGATGTTTTTCAGACAGTTAATCAGTAAAAGCTTGGCACTTCAAAGAGCACCGGTGACATCGATTGATCCTTCACATTTCTCTGGATGCCGTGCATCCTCTTGCGGAGGAGCTGCCTGCGGAAGTTTTTTGCCTTGTTTTCTTAGTCTGGGTCTTCAGGTGTGAGCACTCGAGATGAATAGTTTTCAATGCATTTTTCTTACCCCTGATGTTGACGTCAAGGCCAAGTGTTTCTGCAGCCTCCTCCGCTGCTTTCTACAGAAACGCTCCTTTGTGTGATCACCTTGAGGGCGTGAAATATAAAGTCGCGCTACAGACGAATTAAGATGCATGCTCTTATACATGTGAATATAGTACTACACGGATGGCAAGTATGTTCATTGCAGATACAATGTTCCTCGCCGACAGTTCGAAATAACAAATCCGTCGGATAAGACGTTTGTATCTGAATTGGAGAGTATCCTTTGTAGATTGCACCCAACTTTGTCGAGTTGTATTTTTTAGCAAATATCTTAAAAGATCTATATAAAATACGTGAGTAACCTTATGCTTTCGATATCCAAGTTTGCAATTATGTGAGGTGAACGAGGAGAGGGCTCATGGTTTAGCCCTGAAAGGCACGTCTCGTAAAGGGGACGCTGTTAGTTGTCACACCACATTTTCCAAATATTATTGTATATCTGGTTTTCCAAAGTGGCATCAATCTCTCTATGCAGCTCACGATGTATGGATGAACCTTTATGCTTTCCAAAAGGCAGATGATAAGTCTATGGGAGGTCGAATCGAAACCTTCCGGTTATCAACACAGGCTATCGATAGGTCACGCTGCTAGGATGCTGCATCTTTGCAGGCACATCTATCGATAAGCAGGTTCTCCCGACATCCTGATAGCCTTTTTTTGAGCCACGTTTTTCATAAATTTCTTGCCACACACGTCTGGTTGTCCGAAAAATTCTATGCTTTAGTATAGCTGTGAATCTCTTATACAGTGTCTTCAGACAAGTGATTGCTCTCTAATTCTTCGGATCAGCTACATTGCCCATCTTTGATAAGAGTACTATGCGCCCTTCCACCAATCAGTCCGGAACAGGCTCTTCCGACTTTAGATATCAGGTGATAATGCGGGCCAGATGCTGGTGTGTTGAAAGGCACTTCTTCCAACAGAAGGTCTTGATACCATATGGTCCCGGATCGGAAGAGTTCTTCGTGCCACTTAATACTTTTTCACCTCCTCGGTAGTGATTGGTGGGCATTCCTTCTGAGGCATTATGAGGCTGTGAGGAGAACCTGCTAGTGAGGTGCGTCTCCAAGGTCGCAGTATTCCACCAGCGCCACCAGTTTATGGCCTGGATTGACTGACGGAAAGATTTCGATTCAATCTCGCATAGACTCATCAACTGTCTGTTGAGAAGCTTGAAAATGCATGCACACATAGTAAGATGGATTGAGGGATTGATGCCCCTTTCTAAAACGAGATACACTATCTCATCTGGAAATGATCGTGTGACAAAAATAAGTGTCACCATCCAGAGGGGCGTCTTTGATGACGACACCATGAGCCCTCTCTTCTTTTGAATAACTCTTCTGCCATTATCTCTCGCACTACGCTATTCCCCTAGGTACCTCCGGGGCGAGACGAATTATCGCAAGCAGAAGGTCACTCATGTATTTTATATGAATAACCTAAATATCTATGCCCAATCTGCCAATCAGATTCAGTATCCAGATTCACTACTCGAGAGGTACACATGAGTGATTAGTATCGACTTTGGATTCGCCATGTTTGCCTAGATTTATCTGTAGCGAGAATGAATTGCTGTCGTTCCCGAGAACCCTTTATCTCCTGGATATGAGTGCTATTAGACACCCTGACGCTGAAGAGTCCTGCATATACACATTAAATTATATAAAATACGAATTAAATGTATTTTCTTATTCATCAGTCTTTTCATTAACTGTTTAATAAATGATGGCCTTCAAAAATTATAATTACCATTACCGTTGGTTTATAAAAATATTACAGCATTCAATTTTTTCTAAATGCAATTCAATGCAGAAGCCAGTCTACTTGATCGGAGCGCCGCGTATTGGATTAGCTTAATCAAAATTTTCCCTCCGGATACCAAGAGAAGTACTACTAGATTCACATACATGGTCGATGCAGAAAGCTGATTTACATACAAAAGTGGAAATACGTAAGTTGTGATTTATATTTTTTTAGAATTCATTATTTCAATTGAATTTTCTTATCTTTTTTAGATTTGATTATGGAGAAAAGTTCTGGATAATAAAGTGCAAGTCCTTTACATGTGCCTGTGGTGCTGAGAACTGTCGATATTCGGAGAAAACCATCCAAGTTACCCTGGATAATTATCGTAAAAGAATTCAGCAAGAAGAAATTCTTGCCGCTCAAATATGCTAATGCTAGCTATACTAAACCTTATTTATACGATGTTTGCCTTATGAAAGTAAGAATCGGAAATGCGACAAAAACAGATTAATGAGTGAGAAGATTCTTAATTTGGAGATACTCCTTTTTATTATTATATTGTAATAATTTGAGGGAAAAGGTTTCACTTTATACGAGGATCTATTACGCCGTGTGTATTCAAATGCCAAATCACTTGTATTACTTATTACATTTTTATCGACAGTCTTCTACTATTAAGTCAATTGTAATTATTTTATCGCTTTTAGTTAGAAAGCCTAACAATTTTGAGTACAAAAGGTGATTAATTTAGCTGTACAGTTAAAGGGTAACTTTTAATGTTGTAAATCTTTGTAGTGAATATCGCTAGCGGTCAAAGGCTGTGTACAAGGAAAACTTGCAGAGCTTGTGAAATTTAACCTTGCCACACAGCTGTCGAATGTGTTTCTAGTATATTCGTACCTAATGGTTACGTCTATTTCGACACTAAAATGGTTGTCGATGACTTTTATTAATTTGTTCGATAATAACGCTATGATATTAATAGTTTTTAATTAAGATGGTCTTCTATTTTCGAAAATTTTTTTGCTATTTATTGATAGATTTTTCGAATCCAAAAATAAGGTTACATTGCCTAGTTCAGGACATAGGAGTTTTGGAAAATTTCGAAATCTCAAAATGGCCGACTTCTTTACAAAAAAAAAAAATTTCCACTTATTTTTTTAAGCTTATGAAGGCTGTAAAAATAAAAAATAGATATTTAAAAAAAATCTTGTGTCCTGACGTAGCGACATGTCCGCTGAACAATTAAAAAAATGCCCTCATATTCCAAATATTTCTAATCGAAGTCTTACCAAAACTTTCCTGAAACACGACTTTTGGGAAAACACGTTTAAATGATTTGACCTTAACTTTAAAAACTTAACTTCTAGATTCGAAATAGGCACAAAAAATAAATTGTTTGAAACCTCGAAACTCGTAGACCGTCTAAATGATGGCATGTACTGTGTTCGGATCTTAAATTAATTGAACATGCTATCTAATTGTAAATTATAAGTAATAGTTTATATTCACATTTCGATTATAATTTACCGAAAGGAATCTATAGGTCATTTTTGTTAATGTTGATTCGTAATTACTAATTACTAATTATATTATAATCGGCTGATCAACTTGCGTGTTTTTCTATTTGTGTATTGTCCATTTTATAAACCCGAGTATAAGCCTCCAAAATATCCACTCTTGCAGTTACACCCAAAATTCGAACAAGAATGCTTTATATTTAAACAGTATAATTAGAATTAAACAAATGAGGTTAGGATACCTAAACCATTGGAGAGATCTATGAATGATAAATATACGTAAAATGTGCTGTATTTTATTTGTACATTTCTGCGAAGCACGCTTTCGATGAATTCATCGGTTTTTTCTATCTCTGAAATGTAAAATTTTTTATTTTTTAACATTCAAAATCTTATTTTAGAGTGATCTCTTCTTTTGTGAATGATTTGTTTACCTTATATTGTGTTTTTAAAACCATGTTGTCTAGTTCTTTAGACAACTGGTACGCAGAAATTCATAATCTCTTATCAGATTTTTTCCGTTTAATTGGCTATGTGGGAAACCTCTAAACGAAGTTGTAAATTACTATCAGCGTAGAAGGCGGTGAAGTCAGAAATTATTTACTGGAGAGTCTTCTAGGCCCTGGGCCTCACTATTTCGAATAAACTGTACTTTTTGTTATGTTAAATCAGCATTATTATGTTTAAACATTATTCCAAAGTCTAATTCAACATATATAGACGAATATCTCTATCTCATATCTCTCAAAAACTGCAAAAACGCATTAAATTGGGTTTTATAGGAATACATAAATTTACTCTCGAACTACGTAACTCGTCATTTTCATTCATAATTTCGCGTTTTTTATTATATTTATTGCAGTTTGTACAAAATTTCAGAGTTGGGTAGCCCTGGACATTTTATATCGGACACACACAGTTTTATTTGTGGAAATAAATTTTTCCTTTAACAATATTATGATAAAATCTCCAAATTTATAAGTGGCCAACACTACGCGACTCTCCCCGGCCTAAAATAGTCATGGCAACATATTAGGTAAACAATGAAAAGTAGATTAATTTAAATTTTACGTAAATGCAGATTACGAGGATTTAGCAAATAAAGAATGATTATTAACGTCCATTATTTCTAACATAAAAAGTTCTTTTTAAATAGTTTAAATAGTTTTTATTCTTGACTGCTTTCAAGAAAATTAAAATATTTCCTCATTTCACGATAGGTTTATTGCTAACGTTAGGTACAATATTTTCATTCGCGCCAAAAGATTTCTCAAGGGTTGAAGTGCACATTCTCAATAGTTTGTGACGATTTTTTGTAGTATGTGATATCTATTGTTCGATTCGCGTGTGTGAGAGTCTCTAGCCGTGGATGACCTTACGCGGCAGACGGCACAGTTCGAGGTGAAGGTTTCACCTCTAGACACTTTCTTAAAGTTACCAAACTTTGTACGGTGTTAGAGGAACAGTGTTGACGGACCAGATGTAGTGATCCCAGAAGAACAGCCTTTTGCATCTGACTTGCGACCATCTGCGCCGGATGATGGCAAGCGGGGATTTTCTTGATTTGGCTGAGAAATAAAGCTTTCATACCTCCAAGGCAGCCGATTACGAGCCTGCTCAGCTTGAAAAGAAGAGCCTGATATTTCGCCCGCTTTTCTTCCTCCTTTTCCGTGATATTACCATCGGCTGGTGCCAAGATTCAATCACGTAAATTATGTTGGTCTTTAGATATTGGAGGGAAATATCAGACTTTGTAGCAATTATACTTTGAGTGGTGGAAAACAAGAAATTACAGTAGATATTACATTGATCATTCTTCAAAACGGACTCCAGTTCTCCCTAGGCATGTGGCAAGAGGGGCATTGGATCAACACGATAGAAATGCCGAAGATGGTAATATAATACTTTTAGAGTCGCATTGCATCTCTATGTACCCGAAGCGTGCATACTTTGAGCATGTGCACGACTTTTAAGCACCAAAGGTGTTAATGATGCTAGCCCATGTGTAGTGTTGCTGGAATAAAATGGGAGACCAAGCTCCGTTACGGCTTGGTAGAGAAACGCCACAACATTCGCGACTTTAGGTTCGTGTACTAGTTGCATTAGAGAATCTGTGCTTTTTAGAACTGAGCAGACTGTAGCTAGAACCGCTCTTCGATGAAGGCACTCTAAGCTCAGCAAACTTCTACTCTATTATTATTATCATTATAAAATTATACAATTTA
>JAWWLR010000165.1:7780144-7792557 GCA_035041075.1 Acraspis erinacei | reverse complement strand
TACTGTGGCTATTTCCTTTAGACCAGGTGTACATGTGGATCATGTTATGCCTGAACCAGGTATTTGTAATAAACAGATCCCTTTCTAAGCACAAACCAACTAATTTATCTTCGTTATAGTTTGTTCTTGGATCCACAAAATTACCTAGTACATTGGTTCAGAGAAAACCTATACTTTCAGACGTTTATGGGACAGCTGAATCGAAACCCAGGATCATTTTGATCCCACCGGATCAGGATCAAGGTCAAGTGAAGGTCAAAATGAGAAATAGCAATTGAATAGTTGGGAACTACTACTTAATCGCGATTTTGGGGTCACTAAATCAGAATCCCCGGGATATTCTTACATCATCGCGTCGTCTTGAAGGTCATACCAAGGCCTAAAGTCAGAAAACCATGGAATCGAACTGACGGGGTGGAGCTAACCCCGGATTCGGTTTCGTGGAACCAAACAACGTCTAAGAGTAGTATTCAATCGCCTTTCTATCAGAATACTTCAGATCTAAGTTCATGTACCGACCGTATTCGGAATCGGAATGCTAAAATGTGTCTAAAAGCGTATTTAGAACATCAAATGTAATTAATATCTAAATGCACGTGGTATTCGATAAAGAATTTTTTTTCTACAAAAATTGCTAACTTCTACATAGCTTCTTAAGGGCAGCGATGGTTTTCTAGCATTTTTCTATAACTTTACTATTTTCGTTGAGAAATTATCTTTCAATAAAAAAAACTACCCTTCAGATCATTTCTTTTAAAATTTTGTGGATTTTTAGAAATAATTCGACAATACCGACTTCTTTCTTATTCCAGGTTCTCCAAGCATGGATAATCATTCGGCTACTGCCGAGTCGTCTCATCATGTCCATCCACCGCCTCCTCCAGACAAGATCCCCTATACTACAATACTTAACATTAAAATTGAAGATCTTCATTTATACAGAATTTATCCCAGAAGAAATGAGAAACGGGTACTTAAACTTTTCGTATACAATTTTCATCCCCAAAAAGAATTGTTTTTCAGAACTGGTAGGCATAGGCTCGGTGATAAACCAACAGGATTACAAGTTATGTTAAAACAAAAAAATGGTGATGGCCTTGCAGTGGCGTACAGACCAAGTAAGGCTGCAACATATTTTCGTGCGATATATCAAAAACATCCTGACCATAAAGACGGACTGCGATCGAAAGTAAACGTAAAAACCAACTTTTTTGACAGTGTGACTACTTCCGAAGAGAATGACGTTATATGTAGTGTTGATATAGATGAATATTATATAATTAAGGATTTGAATGGTAATATACATAAAGCCAGGAAAGTTCAAGGAGAGAAAAAGAAAAATTGAAGCTAACTTATATGCAATGCTTTTATGAGGATTACAGATTTTTGATTTCAGCTAAAAATCGTGTATTAGAATGATCCCATTCTGATCATCAATTATGTTTCATTTGAAAAATTGTATTATTCTGTTCAAGCTTGAAATATTTCGTTAGAAGGTAATTTTTTTGGTGAAAATTTCAACTGTTTTGAGGAAAATTCCTCTGTTTGGGTTGAAATGTGCAATACTTAATTTAAAATTATATTTTTTGTTAAAAATTTTAATTCTATTTACGTTTTAATAATATCTTTGTTGTTTTAAATTAAATTTTCGCTTAATTCAAATATTTTTATATAATATTAAGTATGTTTCATTTTATGTATTAATTATTGCAATTTTTGTCAAGAATTTATATTTTTTGTTGAAAATTTAACAAATTGTTTGAATGTGGAACTACTATATTAAAAATTCGCCTTTCTTTGTTTTTACAAATTTTTTTTTTTAAATTCTTCTATTTGGTTTTTATTTGGCAGAAATTTAACCTTTTTGTTAAAAATGTAATTTCTGTTCAAAGTTTGGTTTTTTGTGTTGCTCAACATTTAACTGTTCAATTTGTGAACCTAAGTTGGTCTTTTTTGGTTGAAAATATAACTATTTAGTTGGAAATTTATGTATTCTGTTTATGTTTTGTATTTGGTTGGTGATGAACAGGTTTTTCAACTTCAAAATTTAATTATTAAGCATTATTTTATTCATTTTTTTAAAAATTTTATTATTTTTGGTAGAAAAGTCTGGTTTGAAAATTCATCTCATTTTTTGTAAAATTGATCTTTTTTGTTTAAAAATGCAATTACCTGACCGAAACCTGTACTCATTCGTTATAAATTCATTTTCTTTTTGTAGAAAATTCATTAGTTTAGTTTAAAATGCATCTGTTTTGTTGCAAAGTAAAAAATGTTGTTAAAAATTCTACTTTTTCTATTGGAAAATAAATTTCTTTCTCTGGAAATTAAATTCATCTACTTTTGCGTGAAAATGTGTGTGTTATTAATTTATGTAACTCAGTCCAGGACTGCTTAATCAAATATTGGAAATAAAGTTCAAATTTAATTGTATATTATTCTTTTATTTCAATTCCCCTTCAAAAATCTATAAGAGCAACTGTTTATTAGACACTTGAAGAAATTTCCTTTGTATTTCTTTTCACATATATGCGTTTTTTTTCAAAAATAGTCTGAAATAACTTGTGTTACGTCCCGAAAATTCAAATTTTGTATAAAACCCAAAAAGACGTCACCTGCCTTGTTTCGAAGAAAACCATGAGACAGCGCTCTCAAGCATATATGTAATCACGTGCAGCCGATTGTGTACCTAACCGTGGTAACGCGCCGCTGATGATAAGGTAGAGAACTCATGGTGATAAGCAATGCAATCACCATTTACGTGACGATTCGTAAATCGCCATTTACATGAGAATTCTAAAAGCTCTCAGCGTATTTAAACCCCGATTCTTCGCTGTAAATTCGTCTTTAGTCTCAAGCAGCCATACTGTTCCCTCGATCTGCGTGCAAAGAATCACTTGTACAAAGTCGCGTACTTTGAAGTTTTTAATAGTTACCGTGTTCGGGTCGAGTAGTAATTCCCGTCGGTTGATACTTTCGGTCGACGTTAATTGAGTCATTCTAAAATAAAGTGCGCGGTGATAGCGTTTGTGAAAAGAACTCAAGTGAGGATTGGGTATCGCACTACTAAGTTGTGACTCGTGATTGTGTATGGTAGTTCACTAAACAAATATCCGGTAGGGTTTCGTCGCTGCCCTACGATAAAAATGGAGATCCAATCGAAAACGCAACTCTCTCTCTCTCTCTCTCGCCCTTTCTTGAAGAGAAAAGGTATATGTAAGTTTATATTTTGTAACTGATAATCTGCTCCATGACTTTATAATAAACTTATTTTACGCTGACCATTTCTTTCTCTCATTTAAGAACACTGAAGTTAACACAGTTCTCATAGAACTGAAACCCTGACATAATCAGCACTCTGGTCTCCCTCTTTCGAAATATCTATACTAACCTAACCTATTATCTCGCGACGTGACACTTGGCACAAATTTTTGAGATGATTATTTTTCGTATCGCACATAGTTTTTTTGGGGATATTAATTTTTTCTGCCCTTGCACAATTGAAATTGTGACGTGGATTCTCTTACCAGAAGAGGTGAAAGCGGTTAGAGACTCGAAATTCAAATATTGTACTCGTGAATAATCTGATTGATTTAAATTTTATTCAACAGTCGCGAAAGCGCGCACTTCGTTACGAAATGGAGGTAATGTTCAAGAGAAGAATTTCGTTCGATGAGTTCTAAAGTTCGATTTAGTCGGCTCTCTTGAGCATGCGCAGAAACAAGGGCGACCCCCGCTCCATGGTGGTACGTCCCCACCAAAGGTCCCAAAGAACACCCCCGCTCCTACTCCGATAACCAGGAGAGATCCAGCGGTCTTTTGTCTTAAGCAACGAATTTCTATTTGTTGCTTTTCAGATTCCGTCATTTTGAAAGCACGTGCAGTCTTACGAGCGTCTGGGAACCTGATAATAATTTTCTCGGATACGCTAGTATGTATTTGAAACGCTCTTGTGAGCGGCAGTATTTGATTCATAATTTTCTTTGATCAAATTTTCGGCATCTTTGTCAGAAGGAATTATTATTTCTGCTGAGCCAAAGCATATTTTTAGACCCGTTTCCACAAGGTGTTAGCGTATTATTTGTTCTACAGAGGCTTAGTTAATTTGATCTAAATCATTAACTGCTGGACACGTTTTTTCTGATTGAATTTTTAAGAAAAGCATAGCTTCCTTGAGACGAAGCAAGGCCCTGGAAAGTATATTTAAGATTGACTTTTCGTTAGCACGTGATTTAACGACCAAATTGAACACATGTCGCGTTATTAGCGATTACTATCACGTGAACCAATGGAAGTTCTGTTCTTCTAAAAGTTTTTCATCTACTATTTTCGAGTGAATTAATTCCTGATTAAGAGGTTAACTCAAATCACCATCCGCAGATATAAAATTCGCGATATGTGATTTCCCCATAGATATCTTATCCTTACTTTAGATTATTCATGTTAATAAAAAGAGTTTCAGTAGAGTAAATGACGCCTGAAACAAAAGACTTTGGATACTAATAAATCTAAGTGGGGAACCAAACATGAATTCCGGAAAAATTTAATTATGAATTAGAGCTGGGAATTTTATAAACAAATTATAATTCTTACAATTATATGAAATGGAGAATTTTTTGATTGATTATTCAATTTAGAGCATCGAAAATGATAACTTTGCTTTATATTTTTGGAACTGAATCTGAATCTTTCAACTTTAATCTTAAATATTTTCGTCTTTTTTAGACTTTTTTAAACTGAATCTGAATTTTTAAACTTTAAACTTAAATCTTTTCGATTTTTTAGACTTTACTGACCATGCTAAAATATTTGCGAAAAGGGAAAAATCCGGCAAATCACCGGGAATTTTTTTCTTTGATTAAAAGGGCCACCCTCGATTTTCGTTGAGATTTTCTTTTGTTTGTTTCAAAATTGAACTTTTCGGTTTAATATTAACTTTCTTTTTAAAATGTTGACAGGCCTATTTTACAGACAAGGACGACTCATTACAAAAATATTTTTCTAGGGCACAGAACATGAAATATTTACCATCGGGTGGCTGACGGTAATTATTCATCACTTATAGTAGACACTATAATAAATTTCCATATAAAAAGCAGATCACCTGAAACTCGGAAGATTGCAGAATCATTTACTCTTATCTTATGTTAATACCTAACGAGGACAATCTTGACGCTTGCAAACAAAAACACAACGATTCTAGTACAGAATTTACAATCTGATGAAGCACCAACATTTTCATTAGTTACATTGTGGTCTGATTTATTCCTGATTGCATTGAGCAGTGTCTCCTGAAATTCGAAAAGATGAAGGTGATCTACACATTGCTTTTATCTTCGGCTGTAGCCATCACTTGTATTGGTGAATATAATAATATAATGTATTTATAGTTTTAAGGTAAAGTTGTTAAGCTTCACGCCAGCAGTAAGACTAGACACATCTAAATTGACACGTTTACAGTTAGAAGTCTGCTTGAAAATTTCTATCTTTTGTCGAAAAATAATTTTATTGTTGACTAATTGAAGCCTCGGAAAGCAGAACTGAGCGAGCGATATCTTCGAAAATAAATGAGATTTTTAAAATGAAATTTGAAAGGGTAACTCTTCTTACCTTAGTGAAGTCTTCGGATAAAGAACGAATAAAATAATTATAATTAATAATAAATTCATTATATGTATGCCCATTGAGATTTTTGCTAAAATTCCAGGATTTTGTAAAATTGTAAAAGCGAATTTTTGTCTTAATGAGTAAAGAAGTGTTTCTAAAAATTTGAAGTATTATAATATCTCATCGTAGCTAGTAATAGTTATCAACATTCCATTAAGTATGTGTGAATAAATTTTTTGAATAAAAGCGAATCATAAACCTAATGTTAGCGAAGAAATGAGGGAAAAAATACAAAACGTTGTTTTTTACGAAAATGGTCGCATTTTTCTTTGAAATTTGTTATTTGTGATGTAATGTATTCTCCCTCAGTTTCTACTCAGAAAAAATCTCCAGTTGTCCTCAAACTGCGACGCGCTTGTATATTTATGTACATATTTCCCATAGTACTCAATAAACAAAACTCAAATTTTCAGAAAAATTTCTGTACTCATTAAGAAAAAATTGACCCTGACCATTTTGTTGCTAAAACTTATTTTTTTCTTTATATAAATTTAATATCGTTTATTTTTATTTTAACTTTTTTTATCTACTGTTCTAGAATCTATATTTTTTGTAAATTGCTTTTTTATAATTTTGAAAAAATTCTCTCTAACGACGCTGAGTTCAAGGCCAGCTTTTTTATTTACCTGATCAAAGATCTTAACATACAAAATAAATTAATATATTCAGCTAAAATATCATTTCTGTGATTTAAAATTTGTTTTTTGTTTGATAACAAATTTTTTGATGACTAAAAATTTAACTGTTCCACTTTTTCCAGAACATTTTCTTCCTAAAATTTAATAATTTAATTTTACATGAATAAATCTTACATTTTCCTCAGTTCTATTAAGCACGGAAATTTGACTTTAATTATCCCTACCCTTCAAATAAAACCAAATTCTTAATTATGTGTGTGAGTGTGTGTGTGTGTGTGTATGAGGTGATGGAAAAAAGCGACAAGAATGCATTCGAGGTTTCCGTGACACACATATTTTTTAGAGCAAGGCAAGTTGCAAAAGCACGCAATCATGTTTATAAATATCTCGAAAGGGATTTTTAATTTTGTCTGTCAAGATCATGTGTATCTTCCTTATATCAAAATGTAACTGCTTTTTGAAAAAATTCGCCTTTTTGGGTTGAAAGCTCCACTATTTTTGTAAAAAGTTTCTTTTTTGAATTTAAAATTCGTATTTTATTATTAAACATTTAATCGAAACCGTTTTAGTGGAAAACTCAACTAGCTTTTTCGAAAAATTTTCTGTATAATTTAAACATTCATTTTTTCTAGTAGATATTGCATCTTTCTTGGATAAAAATTCAACTTTTGGTTCAAAGATATTTTTCTTTGCTTGATGATTCAAATATTATATTTAAAAATTTTGGTTAGACCACTTTGTTAACACGTTTCTTTTTGTTTAAGACTCACATTTATATTTTTTATTATTAACCTTAGGTTTCTTGAACAGGATGAATTTATTATTAATTTAATTTAAGATGTTCTCGGTTCAGATCCCAATGGAGATACAGACATTTTTTAACAATCTTAATATTATCACTATTGTATTAATATTGATTTAGACCAGTAGAGAAAAATATAACATCTTAAATTAAATTCATATTTATAGTTGAAAATTCGCTTCTTTGTTTGAAAGTTTAATATTTTTTTTAGTCAAGGTTTATCTCATTTGTTGAAAGTCTAATTATTTTATTAAACATTTTTTTTTTGTAAAATAAACATTTTCTCAAATAAAATTTTATTTTATTACAGACCATTCATTCTTTGATTTGCAAGTTATACAATTTAAATGAACATTCGTTTTCATTTATGACATAAAAAATCTTATTTGTTGAAATATTTTTTGATTTGTTTTGGTTTTAAAAGTATTTTTTAAATTAAATCTCATTTTTTGAAATATTAACTATGCATTACACTTTTTCTAACAAGTCATCTTTTGTTTTATTGCAATAAATCAATAATTTTGGAAATTAAAAATTTATATCTGAAATATTGTTTTACTCAGTTTATGAAAGTTCCTGTGTTATAAATATTACAAGATAAACCCATTCACAGTGAGGCGTAAAAAAACATAATATGTCAAAAATCTGTCCGAGAAAAAACATTTCAGAATCATTTGATAATTGCAGGGTCAATTGTTTTGGGGTCGCTGAATCCAAATAATGAGTAAAAACTTTTACAAATTGAAGAAATACATTGAATTAAGTATAGATGAGTAAATTAGGAAGAATTTAAGTTAACTTAAAAAATTCAAAAGTATTTCGAAGACTTAAATGAATGCATGATAACCCTGGCAAAAATTTCCGATAGCAATTCATTCCGAGCCAAGCAGAACTATTCCGAATCATTCCGATGTCTGTATCCGAGAAAATGCGGACCAATCTGAACCAATCCGAACCAATCCGAAAAAAGTTTTGAATCCCGTTTGTTGGAAAATGCTTGAAAATTAATTCGACTCAATCCGGTTCTATCCGAAACTTCTATCCGAATGAATGTGGATGAATCCGATGTAAATTTCCAATCCGAATGAATCAGAATCAATCCGAGCCAACATTGATTTTTAGTCCGAATGAATGAGTGTTTGGATTTATTCGAATTCAGTCGTATTGAATATTCGGTTTAGATCAATCCAGGTCCGGATTGATTTTAATTTATTCAGATTGAAACTCTCCTTCGGATTCGTTCGGATTCTTTGGGATTGAAGATCTCAGATTGAATCGGATTAGGTAGGATTAATATCCAAGCGTTTTTCAACAAACGAGAGTCAAAATTTTTTTAGATTGGTTCGGTTGGATTCGCATTGGCTCGGATCCAGATATCGAAATGATGCTGAATAGTTCTGACTGGATCAGAATTAATTCCTAGCCTAAACTTTCGCCAGGGATATTAATAATAATTCAGGGTGAATTCCAGAAACGACATTTCAAATCTCTTCCAATCTTCTAATCCCTACAAAATACGTCACGCCTCTTGAATAAAATACTTAATGTCCAGTAAATTCCCAGATTTGTATAACTATCATAAGTGAAAAAATCAATTATACTTTTAGCTAAATTAAGTACATATAAATAAACAACGAGATGAAAATCTAACTGGCAAGGACGCCGTGTAAACACACCGGAATAAACTTAATCTAAATCTGCCAAACAAAATTCTTTGTTACACAGTGTTGCCACACGGATGGAACAAAGTCCCCCTAAAGCATGGTTAATTTACCACCAGATTTGCCCTTCCACTGACAGATTCCCCCTAAAGGGAATTTCCTTCTTCTCAGGCCAATCTCATGAAAAAGCAAGAGATAGACCGTCAATAGATATGATTGGGTAATGCTAAAAGCGTGGTCAGGAATTAAAGCTGTAGGGGTTCTTCACAGGGCATGAAGCCCATCGCCAATGTGGGCGTAGTCCTCATTGCTCCCGTCAAACCCCTAAGCGCTAGCGTTCGCAGTCGTCGCAACCTGTACTATATCGTTATAAGGTCTGCCCGCGACCACCAAATCACTTCCGCATGACGGAGCCTCGGTTTAAGGACAGCGGAATAGTGCCATGTAAGCATTTTAGTCACTATTTCCCAAGTCGACCCAAAAGCTCGCCTACACATCCAAAAAGTTATGACGAATTTTCAGCATCGGACCTCCAGGTGCCTTGCTCAGTTCAGGTTGCTATCTAGGACTATTCCCAGATATTTAACCGAGTTTGAAAAATTCAACCTCCCACCACAAAAAAAGGAGCCTTAACTTTCAGCATCTTCTAATTCCTCGTGAAAATGAGCATACTGGTCTTTTCTGGATTTACCTAGAGCCCTGGGCTACCGCGCCAGAGCTCTACGATGCGCAGCGCCGAGTTTGTAAGGCCCATCACCGTATTCAGATGAGCGCCCCTAACTAGGATTACAAAGTCATCCGGATGTCTCTAGACAGATGACTTCTGGAGGAGTATTACTGAAGGCACCCTCTATATCCAAGAACGTTCCCACAGCATACCCCTTTTGTTCCAACTGCTGCTCCAATTTTGCCACAACAGCATGGAGTGCCGTTTCTACAGAGCAGCCTGCCTGAAAAGCATGCTACCCTATGTGCAGCGGTGAGGCCAAAAGTACCTCATCCCTGATATATCTCTCGAACAACCGCTCCAACATCTTTAGAATAAAAGACGTTAGGTTGATCCGTCTAAAATATTTTGCAGCAGTGTAGCCCTCCTTCCCAGATTTGAGAATAAAGGCCACTATACCGTCCTTCCATGCCGATGGCACATGTTTTAGAGCGATGCTTGCCCTAAATAACTTCGTCAGAGGAGGGAAGACAATTTCCAGATGATTCCTGAATCCCCTGGTGATTTAAAGAGGCAGAAGGACCCTAAGGCCCTCCTCGACTCTTTTCCCCAGGCTTCCACCTCTAGGTCGGTTTGGATTCACTGAAAACCTGGGAAGTGAACTTCCATAAGGTGGTTCAGCGTTGCTTCTTCGTCTTCGGCAAACTCGCTATTTCAAGCCTTATTAGCCTGAGGCGAGCTTCCGGGTTTTTCGCTAGGATCTTGTGGAGCCTCGCTTTTTCCGGAATATCTTCCGACTCCTCACAGAAGTTGTGTGTCATTACGAAAAGCGCATTTTGATTACAGATATGTGATGTACTCCGTTTAAGCCTTTTGCACTTTAAGTAATTGTAATTTTAAGAACTAAATAATATTTTTTTCCTTTCGGAGGACTTCGTCATCGAATCCTACATTTTAATTAACATTAGCTTTAATTATATTTTCTGAAATATGAATAACTTTTTGTTTTTGCTGCTTTCTCTTAGCACTGCGCACCACATTCAAAGAGCATGCTAAAAATTGTGTTAAATCGCGCTTGATAACTGTCCTCAAACATTTTCAACTATATAGGCCTGACTACAGCACGTTAAAGTTTGATTATTTGTCCTATTAAAAACACACGCAAATAATTGTCGAATCATCGAACCAAAAAGTTATTAGATTCAAAACTTACCTTGTAAACAGGAAATGTTCACGAGTCAACGGCTATCGCTGGAACGCTGAACATCTCATGTAACCTGGCGATGGCGATTCGCTTTTTTTCATGACTGTGGTGACATTTGCATAGTTATTTGATATCAAATTTACGCTTCGCCTAGAATCCACCAAGATGCTTCGATCAATTTTGTGATATTCCTTGCCACTGCGTGGGCGTAATGTAGTGGTCACAACCCTGCCTCCAAGTCTTCACATAAAAGAAAAATTTTTAATTTAAGTAAGGCACCTGAACTTTAATCAAGATATTTAACAAATTTAGATCTTCAGAATTATAAATTTTTTTAAAGAATAAAAAGTAATTTAATTCTCTGAATTTTCTCTACTTAAATGTACCTAAGACTATCCGGTGCATCAGACGATGACTGAGACGAAATAGACAATGTCTCAATATAATCCGACATGTCAGATGTTCCACTGCTTGTGCTGCGTGAATCAGGGCACGTAGCACTGAAAACTTCAGTAGTTCTCGCCAATTCTTTTATTTGCTTCGGTAAGCAAGACGGAATATCTGCCTCTGCTGAGGAAGACTTAATAGGGATCATAATTTTCTGAAACTGGAAAGTAATTTCCCTTAACGGGTCGCTAGAGTTGGACTTCCTTGGTAGACTGTTATGAAAACAGGCCGGGTTTATAATTTTGTGATACGCCAGTAAACCATTTGATTTTTTCTTCATCGGTGTAGAAGTTGGCACTACTGCGTGTTCAAATTCAACAAATTCTGATGTTCTATGTGTGAGAGACCCCGTGGAAACGCCTGAATCATTGCTGCTCGATGAATCTCGATTATGTCCTGTCTTTGAGGGAACCGAAGAGGATCTTCGAATCTTGATGCAAGATCCCGAAGAATATGATAAAGATGACTGCTGCTGATACGTTAGAGACACATCGTTTACTTTCCACTGAAAATTTCCCCTTTCTTTAAGCAGTGTTTCCTTGCCCATGTCGCTCGGACACTTATAGATTGTCATATTTGACGAGAATGAAGGTCTATCTTCAGCTATAGAACGTGCTGATTCAGCTGAGTAGGATCTCTTCCGTATCAGAGTACTCGCTTCATTATTGTCATCTCCATCGACTGAACGTCGTCTGAGACATGTTCTAGATAATATTGGTGGATCCAGGATTTGATGCTCAAAGTCGGATTTCTTACTACTTCCCTTGAGCGGATATGACCTCGACAAAGTAGGATTGCTAGAACTTTTGACACCGCTACAGAGTCGGAACGAAACTTCCTTGGAACAGGCAATATGCGCGGGTTGTATCGGCAAGTAGCCGAGAATGGGCTTTCTGAGTACTTGATTCTTGACGTCCATGATAAGATAATCAGCTTCTTTCTTCTCTGATTTCCCACACTTCTGGCCAACCTTGAGGTTCTCTTCACTATCACAAATTAAAACAGTATCTTGCAATTCGTGAATAAGCTTCTCCATCTCACTCTGCGAGATCCCAGTTCTTGATAACATTTTTTTGCTATTTTCGTAGTTCTCCAAAGACTTTGTAAAGTCAATATTAACGTAGTCAGGCTGTTTTGCGTCTGGCTGAGTGTTTATTATTGGTTCGATGTTTTCGTAACTGGCACTCGCGTTCCTTAGATTGAAAGCAGTTTCTTCCTTGTGATTGACCTTGGAACCATTGAGATTTTTGGGGTAGCTATTGATTTCTCCATTAGCGTTGATTACGGGAATTTTACCTTCTCCTGAAAGACCGATGGGTTTAACGGT
>JAWWLR010000165.1:7698755-7715843 GCA_035041075.1 Acraspis erinacei | reverse complement strand
AAACTTTTTTTTCGGACTCAGGGGGCCTCAAAACGTCGACATTTGATGGAATCCGCGAAAGTCATTTTTCACACAAACCCAATACCTTCTCATTATAATGAGAATGTAATATTTAATTTTCCATGAATAATGTTTTTGTGATAGTTATTTTATGTTTGAATACCTGGAAGTAGGATAGCGAACATAAAAAAATGAAATAATTGCAAAACACACACGCAAGATGAAAAAAAAATTAAATGACCAAAGTTTGGATGAGAATGTGCCCACTCACCGGGCAGATTTTTTCACTGTTAATTTCATTTTTTAAGAACAAAACAAAAAGTACGCGTCCTATCGAAATGTCATTCATAACAAATTTTAAGATCTTTTTAGGCTGCACAATTTTATTCAAATCATCATTTGTCCTATCTTGCAGAGTTCAACCGTAAAATGGAATGTTTGACTTTTTCAATTTTTTTGTGTGCAATAAAAATGTGAATTTTCGATTTTTTCACGCTAATTAAAAAGGCTGTTATGATTTCTTGTAGGTATTTGAAAAAATAGTGTTTTTCTCCTCTCGAGTTTTTTTCATAACGTGCATTCTTGGCCTGAATATAATAGTTTTCGCTTTTTTGGGGGGATTTTGAAAATGCTATAACTCTGCCAATCTTTATTTTATTGAAAAAAGTCATTGGGACACAAAACCAATACCTTCTCATTATGATGAGAATGTAAAACGCCCTTACATCAGGATATCAACATGCATCAAAATTATTTAAATATTTATTTTCTTTATACTATTTAAAATTGTTTAGAACAATAATTAATCAAGAATTTAACGTAACTGACATCTAGGAAACGCTCTTCCAATATTATGCAATTTTTTCAAATATCAGAATGTCAACTCAAACATTGGTTTCATGCTCTTCATTCTCACTCGAGAAATTCTTAGCATTTGGATTTCAATATTCCGACACATAACTAAGATAAACCATTACATTACCACAAAAAAAGAAAATTAAAGTTTACGTCGCTTTCAGGTGAAATAAGCACTGCAACAAAAATTACACTTGCCAGATAAACTTTACATGAATCGAAGAAAATTTTCGATTTTTAGCATTGCCTGGATAATCCTTCGCGTTTTAGTCGCTCCATTTTTTCGAAATCTAGCAGAAATTGCGAAGCCAGCGCTATCTATCGTCGTTTAACTTCATTAAATTGGAGAGAAATGGAGATTGGCATCTGTCAGTTGCTTTTTGCTTAATGCTTTAAAATAAGTTCTAATTCGTCTACAATAGTGTAATTTATTTCGGAGGGATATTTCAGTAAGAACCAATTTTTTTCGTGTTTCCTGATGCTGATTCTACATTTTTTACCGGAATTTGCTAACATCAGTGTGGCTCAATAGACGAGATCAGAATTATTCTCCTAACCTCGTTGAAACTTTCGCCGAAATATGTTTAATTTTTAATAGTTGCGAGTCTTACCTGCAACATATTTAACTTTTGTTCTTTCTGTGTTGTATTAAATCTGGTGTCCCGATTTTTAGCTTGAATTCACTCATAAATTGCCGTTTTCCCATTGCTGCTAAGGAAGCCAGAGTAGACGACAGCTTTTATTCCAACGCATGAAAAACTTTCGCCAAATATCATGTAAATTGTAACAGCAGGAATCTTTACATGAAACAAAATTTAACTTTAGTTTTTTCTGTGATATTATCAATTTTATAACAATATAATTGTTAAAATAATTTTTTTGAATAGTTAAAAAAAATCCTAGAGATATGGCGCAGAAATAACCAGCAACATCCTCAGATTTAGTTGAATAATTTTTGCCTATGAGTGATTTCTTGATGTTGACAATACTTCAATTTTTTGGTATACTCTAAACTTATATTATTATACATTAAACAACTAAAACCGTAAATAATTGTTAAAACCTTTGCTTTTTTTTAAACCATTATTTTTTGGCAATGATTAAAAGAACTGCTAGGGCCATTTTTTGATAGGACAATTACTTTTCGGTTGAATTTCCCAATTTTCAATTACATATGAGTAGCTCAATTCAGGGTTGTATTTGACAGAGTCCTAATAAACATTTAAGAGTTTAACTTGGACGAAGAAATAATTTGTAAAATCTACCATTATTTGTATTAATAAATATTACATTACAGTTATCTTTCAGCGCACGAAAGTTTAGTGTGATCTTAAAGAATGTAAAACGTGTAAGCTTCTTCGTCTGCAAATCGTCAACATTTTTTATTTCCTAGAACTCATGACACTTTTAGTTTCATTAAAGAATTTCGTTATATTTTAGATCATAAAGATAAATATAGTCAAATGTATAATGATTTGAAAACAAATCAATCCTTTCTTCGACCGACGAAAGAAAGAATCCAGGATTCAACATTCATAAATATAGTCAAGTTTAGAAGTAATTAATCTTTAATTTCATTCCTAAAATTAAAAATCCTATTTAACGTCCAATCATCAAATTCAATTCTCAGGTATTAATGAGAGAGCACTTATTCTTCAGTGCTACTTGTATATATTTTTCTTGCCTTGATAAGGATACTGTATGAGTACCGAACCGTTGGTAATGTTATTTTTATTATTTTTTATTTTTAATGTCCTTTTATTGTAATTTGATCATAATAAAAATAAAGAAGACCAAAGAATGAAAAATAGAAGGAAGGGGATGTGGTTGCTGGCATCATAATTTTTCTTTCCCCTTTTTTATTTTTGTTTGAAATTTTTTTTAACATTTTGTTTCAGATTACAATTGTAGCATTTTTGTTTGTTCTTTGTAGTCAAAATTTGTAAGTTGGATTCTTGTTTGTTACAGGAATTTGCAACAGTTTCGTAAATTGTCCAATTCTTTAACTGCGAAAATTGCGACATAAGAAAAAATATTTTAAATAAGAGAAATTTAGTTTATTTTATATTTTATTGCTAATCTGCTACACAACGAATATACTTTAAACATTAACCTAAACGTTTCAATCCGCTAACAATAGTTCTAAACATACATTTACGGATTTTTTTAGCAAATTCAATAACCCAAAAGATGCCTTAAAAAATAAAAAATCTTTTTTTCTAAACCCCAAAATTAGTTTATATACAACAAAATAAAAACTAATTTCTTTAGCTGACGCGAAATTCAGATATAGGGTCCTGCTAAATACATAATGTTTAAAATTTATTTTCAAAAAGAGACCTTATTCTACATTTTATACAGAATTTCCGATATGAAACCAAATAGAGAATTACTTCTTGAACTACATACTTTAAGCTTTTCTTGTAGGGACCCGAAGAACCTCCATGTATGAAGAATTCCTGAAAATAAAATCAAGAATATAGCGACCAAATTTGGACAAACAGGACCAAATGTTCCCATTGCAATCTGGAAAAAAGAACTTCTTCCAAATGAAGAATTATTTTTCTTTTCTTTTTCAGAAGATGAAAGGAAGAAGTTTTTTTCAGATTGCAATGGGAACATTTGGTGGTGCTTGTCCAAATATGGTCGTTGTATTCTTGATTTTATTTTCACTAATTCTTCACATTAATTTAATGTCCCTAAACCATCATACATACAATTTCCGATCTTAATTCTAGTTCTAACTTAGTTTAAATATTTTTATCTGACTTTTCATCGGTCCGCGTTATTAGATAATGATTTGTGATTTTGCGTTGGGGACCTACTGGTATGTCTTTAATTTCTTCTTTGGTTAATTCGGTAACCATGCGGCTATTCATATTTACTTTTGCCCGCCTTATATGTCCAATACGCTTATTAAAAGCATAAATTCCAGTAAGCATATTAGTATCCTCCAAAATTGCGAAGACGTCACCATTTAATGTTGACATAACAATCTGTTCGTGGTTCGTAATAGGTTCAAAGCTATTCATGCCTGTTTTCAATTTAATATCTTTATCGACAGGAAAGGTGTATCTGCGAAGTTCAAATATGCGGTGCTGATTTTTTTTATAGTTAAGCCGAATAAATTGAAGATGTTCAAGTCCATATCCACGCTTGTCAGACGAAGGAAGCCTAGTAGGTATGAATATGCGTCTGGCAGGAGCAGACATGTCAGGAGGCTGACTGGCAGGAGAATGCCTGCCAGAAGGAGTCCTAGATCTCAAGCTGGCAGAAGAAGAAGGCATGTCTGAAGAATCAGGTATGTAAAACGGAAACTCGAGAGGAGAGGTAGCAGGCTGAAATCCGGCATCAGAAAACCCGACAGGGGGCAACTCGGGAGGAGAAAACGCAGAAGGAGAATACCTGGCTGGAAAACGATGCTTGTCTGGAGAAGATGAATTTATCGCGCCAGGAATAGGAGCACCATTAGGTAAACAGTCAAACTGTAAACCTAACTCTGCAATAAGAAACAGAATATTACATTTTTCTAAATTTAATAAGCTTAATCTAAGTTTCGGATAAAAATTATTAGTTATGTACTGTATTTTTTCCATTTTATTCCAATCTATCATAGTTGCTGAATACCTAAATAATTTAACGTTTGTTGAAGTTTTTTTATATCTTCAATTTATAAGTTTGAAACCCAGTATTTTGAAAAATCTGTTTTAAGGCTATTTTCGGTATTCAGTCAAGATAAAAAATCTAATTTCGAAAGCGTAACCGAAGCGCAGATAATGAAAAAATAGTTGCAGAAATAATATTGTCGATATGAGTGTAGTCATTTGTATATATTTTGTATTTTTTGCGCTTTATGCAAAAGCTCAAATTTAATTTAAAAAATCTATATTTGAATCCTAATGCCATTAAAAAAATATACTAATACTTTGCCTTCCTTACTACCTGAACTTTCTACTCGTCTCACTCTTAGTGCTCGAGTTAGAGTTTTTCTTCTAAAGTTTGATGAAAAACTCCAGAGAACTGATTTTTCCAATTTTCTTAGGCAAGATAAAGGCTAAGTAATGTGGAGCTTGATGGAACACGGTTAGTTTTTCTTGTTGAAAATTTGTATTTATAATTTGTAAAAAATTTCAATTATTCTGTTTTAGATTTTTTCACTGAAAATTTGAATTTCAAAGCAAAAATATCATCACGGCTTCTCCTTGGCAATTGAACTTTTTTCAAACAATTTAATGTTTTCGGGTTTACTACCTTTTTCTAACGCGTTTTTAAATTTCTAATAAAAAAGCACTGCATTTAAAAGGAAGAAACAATTTCACAAAAAGTTATCATTTTAAACAAAAGATTGAAATTTGAAAAACCCTTGCATTAAAATTTAACTACAAAATTCCCGGAACTGAAAATAAAAATAAGAATTTGAAGACCAAATTCAAAAAGATTTATAATCTTCTAACAATTGTGGACCAGTTAGATAATTTGAAAGTAGATTCACAACTTTCGTATAATTTTATGATTTGGTAACATTTATCTCCAAAGATCATTTTGTAAGCGAATCACGTTGCGTTCTTGTTATCTTTTATTTTTATGTCTAAAATTGTTATTGATAATGAAAAGTATTAGAACTCTAAAATTGAAATAAATATTTATAACAACTAAACGTTATTATAGTATTTTTCGTCAGAAATTGCGATTATTAACAACAATGCATCGGTTTAATTGTCTATAGCCAAATATTACATTCATAATATTCAAGAGCTATAGATTTTATTAGTTATGATGAAAATTGTCTTTGGGTTTCTTTTCAATAATTTTCAATAATATATGAGGATATAATAAAATGAAAGAGCCAAATTTTTATATGAATTTGAAATTGGCGTAAGGTAAATTTGATCGTTTGCGAGTAAATTGAAAAATTTTGATATTTTTCAGAATTAAATTGCGAAAAACAAATCTGCCAAAAATTTATAAAAAATTTGGTTAATACATAAAATTCGAAACTGCGGAGTCAAATATTGAATCTCAACAATATTATTCTTAATTAAATCAAATTAATCTAGTTCATTTTTGTATTTTATCGTCGAACTGCTTCATAGCCACTAAGTATTTTTATTCAGGTAAATTTCTTATCAGCAGATAAGAGCTTGTCCTTGTAATATATTTCTGTTTTAGAAATTAGTGTAAGGAAACCAATTTTTAGCAGATTAAAATAAATTTTAAAGGGCACAATAAAATTTTAATAGAATTTTAAAAAATTGCATCGGATTTCTAAATTTTATGCAATGTTAAAGATCTGAGGGGTTTATAATATATTCCAACTACTTTCCAAAGGTTTTATAATATGCGAACAAACCAATCTAGAGGCTCTAGCAGTTAAAATCGCTACTCCCATACAATTGTGCATATGCAACATTTATCTCCCAAATAGTAACGAACTAGAACAGGCGGAACTAGAAAATTTAATCGAACAACTACCCAAACCCTTTTTACTTTTAGGAGATTTTAAGGCCAAAAACAGACAACGGGGAAATAACAAAACATGCCCCAGAGGAAAAAAAATAGAAAACATCTTAGACAAATCAGATATATTCCTCCTAAGCAGTGATTCTCCAACCCACTACAGTATTGCACACAACACATTTAGTTCAGTAGACTTATCTATGTGTAATCTACAGTTAGCTCCAAAACTTAAATGGGAAACACTCCATGAATTACATGATAGTGATCCTTACCCAATTAAAATCACAATCCCTAGCTCAGAACCCCAATCAACACATGTTCCAAAATGGAACCTCAGAAAAGCCAATTGGGATCTATAGCAAGAAATAATTAATCAAGAATTAGAATCCCAGGAAATTACACAATTTGACCCACAAAACGAAATCGATGAAATTGTTTCAAATTTCACTTCAATAATAAATAAAGCTGCTGAGAAGGCGATGGGCAAAACAACAGCTACGACCAGGATCACTCACACAGCGTGGTGGTTCGAACACTGTCAAAAAGCAAGAGCAGAAGAAAATCATGCTTTCAATCAAATGAATAAAGAAAATACTTTGGAGATTAAAATAAAGTTCAAGAAACTAAGAGCAGCAGCCCGTCGTACGTACCTACAAGAATATCGGGCTTACGAAAACCTGATGGAACTGTAACGACTGATGCTAAAATAATGGCAGACCTAATTGGTGAAGGTTTTTCAAATAACTCCAGCAACGTAAATTTTCATCCCACATTTAGAGCAACCAAACTCGTAGAAGAAACCAAATCCACTCTAGAGACAACCGAAGATGATCTACGAAACCCAGATATCAACTTGGAACTTACATGGAAAGAAATTCAAGGCGCTCTAAAGAACTCAAAAGGTAAAACTGCTAGACCTAATGGAATCCCTTATACTTTCTACAAAAGGTTACCAAACTCTGGATAAAATTACCTCCTCTTGATATTCAACCTGATCTACAAAAATAAGAAATTCCCACAGAAATGGATAGAAGCAATAGTCATTCCGATCCCGAAACCCGGTAAAAATCACACGATTCCAACAAGCTATCGCACAATCGCTCTAACATGCACAATGTGCAAATTATTCGAGAAAGTAGTCAACACCCGACTCCGGTGGCATCTTGAAAAAAAACAAATTTTTCGCTCCCGAACAAAGTGGATTCAGACATAAAAGATCAACCCTAGATGCACTTATCAACCTCCAAACTAAAATCAGTGAAGCATACTCCGATAATCAACATCTGGTAGCAGTTTGTTTACATATTGAAAAAGCATACGAAATGACATGCAGACACCAAATAATTAAATCCCTGAAAAAAGAAGGAATTAACGGCTTTATGTTGGCCTTCATAAAAAACTATCTCCACCAGAGGTTCATTCAAGTCAGAGTTAATGCCGAGCTGTCCAAGAGATTCATTCTGGAAAACGGAGTACCTCAAGGTTCAGTCATGAGTACAACCCTCTTTCTCGTCTCGATTAATGACGTCATACGCAGGATCGAAAAACCAGTAGGATCAACAATATTTGCAGACGACCTGACTATATATTGTAAAGGAAAGAACTTCGAATCTACAATGAAAACTCTACAAAACACGTTAAACGAAATATGGGATTGGTCCCTAGAAAACGGTTATAAATTTTCTCAAACAAAAACTGAATATATAATTTTCTCCCGTAAAAAAATTCCAGAAATAACCCCAACTTTACAGTTAGACAAGCAAGAAATCAAGAGAGTGACAGTTATCAAATTACTAGGTCTACTATTTGACCAAAAGTTAACATGGAGACCACACCTCCTCAAATTAAAAAAAGATTGTAAAAAACGGATCGCTATCCTCAAAATACTTGCTAATAGGAGTTGGGGTGCCGACCTCAGCGTGCTTCAACTAACCTACAAAGCTATCATCAGATCAAAATTAGACTACGGGTCCACAATCTACAATTCAGAAAAAAAGGTACCCTTGCACTATTAGATCCCATCTACAACACCAGTCAAAAAATATGTTGTGGAGCATTCCACACGAGCCCAAACAAAAAAGTTCGATCAGAAACTAACGAACCCCCGCTAAGCAACAGAAGACTTGAACTCACATTAAAACAAGCAGTCACGATAACAGCAACCCCCGAAAACCCAACCTATGAACTACTCGTCTCAAACAATCCAAAAGAACTAACCATTCTACGACCAAGTCTCCCAAAACCTATAAGTAAAATTATAGAAGAATACTTAACGGATACATCAATCCAGCTACCTCTAATCCAACACAATGCTCTCAGCAAAGACCCTCCCTGGTCTCAGCTTCCACCAAAATTGGACCTCAGCCTAACGAAAAATTTTTAAAAAAATAACACTGCAATCCAATGGCAACAACTATACCAAAGCATCGAACAGAGCTACGGCAGTGCAACCCATCTCTTTACTGACGGATCTAAAACAGAACTAGGAGTAGGATACGCCGTCTACTCGCAAAATCAAGAAAGCTACTTTAGTCTCCCAAACTCAAGCAGTATTTTTTCAGCAGAAATCTCGGCCCTAATGAAAGCTTACGAATTATGCAAAACTCTACCCGATGGTAAGTTCATAATATTCAGCGATTCGCTTAGTAGTCTTCAAGCCACTCAAACTAGAAATTCTTACAACCATAGAATACAACAAATCCAAAAAACCTATACTGAATGCCTACAACTAAATAAACAAATCACGGCCATATGGATCCCCTCACATCAAAATATCAATGGGAATGAACAAGCAGACCTACTGGCTAATTTCGCAACTTCGCTACCAGTCGAGGAGGCAAACTTAAGAATATCCTTACCTGATGCCAAAAAGTATGTTCAAAGAATATCACACTAATATTGGAGAGAAACCAACAAAGAAACCCAAAATGACGGTCCAACTATCCAGATGAAGAACCCAAATCACCCATCATGGAAAACACTCTCCAGAAGGGAACAAGTTCTCCTCACCAGACTCCGAATCGGACACACCAAAATTACGCAAAATTACCTCCTTGATAAATTGGAACCCCCAAAATGTGATCAGTGTAATTGCGTGATCAGTGTCAACCACTTAATTCTAAAATGTACAAAGTTTAGTGATATCCGACGTAAACTCAAAATCCCAAACTCTCTCCAAGAAGCTCTAGGGATACATACCGAAGTTAAGAAAACTATTAATTTTCTCAAAGAAACAAATCTAACATCCTTAATATGAAGAAAGAAAGACAGTTGTTTTAGTTATATATCAATCAAAGAACCGTATCACTATCATCTGCAATGTATCCATCTACAATTCGACATTAACAATCGTATAATTATAACTCCAACTTGTAACAATTATAACTTACATAAACACCGTACCTGTCGCTAATTACCTAGATGTAGATGTGACGCTAAATAAACCTGTTTAAAAAAAAATAAGTAATTAGGACAAAATATTCCAATTTTTAAGTATTACGAACTACCATGCAGAGAATTTTGAAACAAAATGGTCTCTAAAATGTTCAAAAAGCGCTCTTTTTTTTAATTTTTATCCAAAATGATGGCTAACGAACTTGACCTTCATTTTAAGACACTCAAAGAGTATATCTATTTACACAGTAAATTGTAATTTTTTATGATATGAATTGAATGCTTTTAAAAAATGATTAATATCAATTTCCGATATACAAGAGAGGATCGACATACCTATAAAAAAACAAATATTTAAATTTATTCTTTTTAGGATGTCATTTTCAAGTTTTCCCATTGCAAGGTCGGATATAACTCCAGAAAGTGGTGATCCCATAGGGGTACATGTATTTGTTTCTAATATTTGTTTTGGAAAACGCAATATGCATTATCCAAACAAAAATCGATGATTTCAAAAAAAAATTTATGAGGAATCTTAGTGTGTTCTCTTAAATTGCTCCAATTTATTTTAATACATTTAGTTACTAAATCTTTAGGTATATTTGTTAGCAAAGACTTAACATCAAGAAAAACCAATCTGTAGTTATAAGGAATATCTATGTTTTTAATTTGACTCTTAAGATCCCAACTATTTTTGATAAAAGTGTGTGTTTTTCCTATAATCTTTTTAATAGGAGTGCTTATATACCTTGATAGGTTGATTAATGTAGATCCACAAAAAGAAGTGACTGGTCTCACTGGATGGTTTTTTTTTATGAATTTTAGGTAATCCATATAATTTTGGAGCGATGGAATTATAACTTTTTAAGTTACTTGAAATGTCAAAATTAATGTAACCCTGGTTTAACAGGTTTCCAATGAGAGAGTTCATCTCTCTTTGTACTTTACTAGTAGAATCTCCCTTTAAAAATTTATTAACTCCTTCGTCTGATAATAATTCGTAACATTTGTTATTATAATCCGCCCTGTCCATCAGGACAGTGGCATTACCTTTATCTGAATTGGTGACAACAATATCATTTTTTTGTGTCAGGAAATCCTTAGTAATCCTACCCATTTCTTCAAAGTTAGAAGTGGTATAGTTTGTACAGTTATGGTTCAAGAACTTTTTCAAGATGTTAGACAAATTTGCTCTAAAATCCATCCGTTTATTTTCAGGAATAAGATTTATCTTATCTTCTACGTTTGCTAGTGTGTTTTCAACTATTTTACTAATATTTTTAGGCTTCACACAAAATTTTTTACCTAGACTAGGAAAATAACTAACATTCTTAGAAATGTCTTTGTTAGTGAGATTTATAAGCCATTTTTTATTAATTTTTGTTGTATTTCTATTATAATTGTAATTGAAATTTTTTTTGGTAATTGAAATTTTACCTATTCCATTTGTGGTCGAAAGTGGTTCTTTTTAAAGTGAAAATTCAACTTTTGGTTAAAATTGAACCATTTTGTTAAAAATTAGTTTTTTTTTCTTGTTGACCATTAATCTAGTTTAGCTGAATATTCAGTGTTTGGGTTGAGAGTATTTGTATTTTGTTGGAAATTCGTCCATATTTATTATAAAATTAACTTTAGAAAAATTTTATATTTTTGATTTAATAATTTAACTGTTTTGAATTGAAAATTCATCTTTTTGGCTTGAAAATTCAATTTATGGATTTATGGATGATCCCTAGAAACTACGATAACTTGTTAAATTTTTTTCTTATACGATACTCTCTTAAAATTAACCAGTGAATTATGAGGTTCATGTATTGAGCGCGGGGAGCGCTAAATGACTTGGCGTTTAAATATTTAAAAAAAACGCCTCCATAAGTAAAATAATAGTTGGTCTTTACAAAATTACAAATGTTTACTATATATTTCTTATAGTCTTTTTTACATAAATAATTTTTACTGTGATCAGGTGTATTTCGAATTTAGATTCATATTATTTCAATTCTAATTTCAATATTTAATTAACGAAGTCAAATTTGTAAATACGTAACTTACCAATAGAATTGAAAAAAACCGCAAAGGTTAAGAGGAGACTGCGAAACACTGAATTAATTATTTTAGATGCACATGATATTTTTAAGAACGCCACTCGCTGATATATAATCAATTCGCCCCTCCTCATTGGGAAGCATTTAGTTATTACGTAGCAAAAATTAGACCCCCTCCTTCCTTTTTTATGTTTCCTTTTATATGAACGTTCCCTTGTATAACGCAAGGTTATTTTGGATCGTGGAATCATGTGCTTTTATGATGTTTAAGAATGAATCAAATACGTGATACCGTCTTTAGGAGGACAAATATAGTAAATAGCTGATTTTCTCAGAAAACGATCAAATCTGCAAAAAATCTATTCTTAAAAAATATTGTTAAAATCTAAGTCAAATTCAGTTAAAACAAGTTTTGTAAAATAATAAGTAGGGTAAATTACGCTGTATAGTGTATATAAGACGATTTTTCAAATTTTTTGGATGAGAATATTCGTAAATTTCTGACGCCACTCCACCCTTCGTTGATGACTGTAGTCTGGTCTTGCACACCCCTTCTCCCCTCGCCATAAAAAAGGAACGTAGCCGAAAATTCTTTAAAAACAGGGGCAATAGTGTAATTTTTTACGAAAGTAAGGAAATAATAGCGGAATAAATTCTTTCAAATAAATTTAATGTTAAAACCATGTTGCATTCAATATAAAAACTTTAAATTCTTAAGATTTTCTACCGATAGAAATGATTTTTCAAGCAAGAGATATGACTTTGATATCTTAAAATATGATTTTTCTACCAAAATACGAATTTTAACTTGTTGAATTAAAAAAAAAAAGAATTTTTAAACAAAATAGTTAAATCATCAATCAAAAAGATGAATTTTCAATCAAGAAAGAGGAGTTTGAAATGAAAAAGTTGAATTTCCTTCTAAAGAAGATGACGAATTTTCAACATAATATATGAATTTTCAAACCAAAAATATGAGTTTTCAAGAAAACGGTTAATTTTCTACCAAATAGTTAATTTTTCATCAAAATTGTTCAATTTTTAATCAAGTAGTCGAATTCTTAACCACAAATATATGAAAATTTATGAATTCATGTTTTACCAAAAAAGTGAATGATATTTTCAACAAAATACATTTAAAAAAATTTTTCGACAAAATATATCAATTTTAAACCAAAGATGAATTTTCAACTTAAATTATCAATCTGCAACAAAAAAGTGAATTTTAAACAAAAAAGGTCAATATTTCACCTGAAAGTTGATCTCGTAACCCAGAAGATTAAATTTCTAAACATGGAAAAGTTAAATATTCAACGAAAAAAATGAGTTTTTAACCAAATATTTGTATTTACAACAAAATAATAAAATTGTTAATCCACTAGTCGAATTTTTGACCAAACTAGTTGAATTCCAAACCGAATATTTAATAGACTTTGCGAACAAAAGGAATCTTCAACAAAATGTAGTTGGATTTTATAATTGGGTTCTGTTAATTCAGTTCGACTTTAAAAGAAAAGAATATAACGAAAAGGGGAAGTTTCTTGAAAATAGGAGGAAAATATTTCTTTAAAAAAGGAAGAAAGAGTGAAATAGGGGAAAGAGTGTGAAGTTTTAGAAATGAAAGGGATTCTCAAACTCATTAAGTTGTTATTGAACTGTACCGTTGAATAAAAGAATTTTAATCAATTTCAAAATCATTACGGCGAATGGGATTTTTCGTATTAATTATATTCTTCTGCTATCCTACGAACATTTGAAGACAGAAATGCGAAGAATTGGTCGAACCCTTTTTGAAAAAATTTGATATTATTTTGCTTAAAAGTTAAGCTTCAACTTGTTTCCACTGGATTTTTTCGTTTAATTATGGTTCGCTGTCAGCCCAAAATATTGTAGGATGAAAATTGAAATAATCAATTGGTTCCTTTTTCAAAACAGTCGATTATAGTATTAATTAATTTAAATTAAAAAATGTCACGAAAAAATTCAAGCAAATATTGCATAACATTTTTTTTCAGCTATATTTTTTGATATATTGTAGTTCTTAACGTTTTGTTAAATTAAGATATCGCTTATCATAAAATAATTTTAGTTTATCCACAACGTTTATTTTCGCCTAGCAAATAAAGATCATGTTAAAATTCAATTAAAGCTTTATCCCATTTCTTTATAAAATTTTGTCAAATTTTGTTATCAAATTATATCAAATTTCGTTCTTTTTAAGTTATTTACATTTCGTCATATTTACATTAAAATGTTCTTATACTTATTTGACATTTTAACTATTTTTTTATTTAATCAATTTTTAAAATCTAAATAGGTTTTATTTAATTCATAGAACTGGGAATTTCCATAAAGAATAATAATTTTCGTTTTAGGTTCCCTCTAAAATAGTAATTTTCTTTAAGAATTATAAGTTGTATTTAAGGACCATTTTTAATATGGAGCGGAATTTTTGGAAAAAGAATTTTAATTCTGATTTATAAAAAGGAATTTAAGGGGACAGTCTGCCGTCTTCAATGACTCTTTTCAAACATTTTTTTCTCATATTAAAATTAATTTATTAATATCAGACTTTTATTTGATAAAAGAAGAGGTTTGATGGTAATAAATCATTTTTTTAAATATAAATATCGCTGGTACGACAGCCGGAAACAATTCTATATCGTGTGAACTAGGATAATTCACATGTGAACTGCCCGAAGTCGAGATATCGTGTCAGCCAGTTTTATTTACATTTAAAAAATGCTGTATTACCATCAAACTTCTTATTTTATCTACTAAAAGTTTGATATTAATAAATGAATGTTACTATGAGAAAAAAAGTTTGAAAAAAGGCATTGAAGATTATAGATTGCGTTACTAAATTTTTAAATAATGATACACAATTTTCTAAATAAATATAATTCCGACTTGGAAGAGGGAATTTTGATGTGAGTTAAATTGTGAATTGATGCAGGGAATTCACTAAATGAATTACGATTCGGAATTTGGATAAGAAATAAATAAATTTAAAAAATTTCTAAGCTGTAAAAAGTTCTGATTTTAACTTTGGAACACGGAATTTCGGAAAGAATTATAATTCAGTCTTGGAATAATTAATTTTAGAAGTGAATTTAATATTTTTGTTAATATAGGGAATTTTATAAAAGAATTATAATTGTGAGTTCAAATGGGGATTAAATAAATGAAATAAGAAAAGTTGTAGTAAAGAATTGTAATTTTAACTGTGAAATATGAAATCTCTTAAAGCATTATAATCTTGTTTTGTAACAGGTACTTTTTACATCAGAATTTTTTGTATTAAAAAAAATCCCTGTTAAATTGAGAATTATAATTCTTTTACAAAATTCTCTGTTCCAAGTCAGGATTGTAATTCTTATACGCAACAATGATCTGATGTTCCAACTCAAAATTATAGTTTTTTTCCAAGATTCTCTATTGAAATTCAGAAAGTTTTAAGATCTTTGAACTCTTTTAGATTGAACGGGAAAGCTTAACAATTGATCGAGAATAAACCGGGAATTTATCATCCGTCGGGTATGTACCTTAAATTCGAATAGTTTTACCTTGAATTTAAATAAATTAGAAGAATGATTAATTACAGTGATTGAAAATATGCGTATCAAAACTGAATGACTTTCATAATAAGTATTTTAGAATTAAGAACCTAAAAAATGCAGCATTTGGAATTAAGAATTCTCGAAACTCAATTTTTGTACCATTAAATTTAAGGGTCCGAAAACTCTAAGCTTCATCTAAATATTGTCTTTCTTATTTCTCTTGCGGCCGTTTACGCGCTTACATTTAGTCGCCAAAGGAAAAGAAAACCAAACTTTATAAGTTCTTCCATGACCAACTTTCGAGCTTATATTTTTAATAACATGATGAACTTTCAGAAAGACATGGATTTTTAATTAGTGCAAGGTTTAAAATTTTGTATATCATTGATGGAAAATCTATGGAAAATTCTAGCTAATTAAAATTCTCAAAATGTTAATTAGATTACCTAAAGTTCATTAAATAAATTACAACACTTTCATCATTTGATTCGGAATTCTGTTCGTATCATCCTCTCCAAATTGAAATTCCCGACTCCTAATTGAATTAATTCCCGCGCAAAATCAATGCACCAAAGCCTCGAGGCCGTTAGCCCGGCTTTGGACGTCAGCAATGCTTTCTCGCAACAAAACTCGGGAATGAATTTCTTTCACGAAGCCGCAAGGCGAAATCTAGTTTACGAGCTCGAAAACGTGCAAATTCGATTTTCCCCAAAGCTCTCAGGGTTGCTGTCTGGCGATGTTTCTCTACCTCCTTACGGTCGGTATTCCGTTACCGAAGGTTTCGCGCGAAAGTAGCTTATGGTGTAATCAACATCGTGGGATGGGGCAAAAATATAAGGGAAAGGGGAAATCTCACCTATTCCTGTGTACATCTCAACGTGTCCAAATTACAACGTTTCCTCTCCGAGAGACCAAGTAAAAACGTACTCCAAAGTGAGGTCAACTTTCCGTGATGAATTGCAGATATCTCCGGCGGATTTTTTCTCAGAAAATTCTACTTTTTATGTGATTATTTTGTTATTGTTTTATGTGATTTTTTAAGTTTTCTTTTTTAGTATTTTGCTGAAAATATATATATTTTTTAGTCAAAAATCATCTTTTTGGTAGAAAAACAAGTACGTGGTTGAATCTTAAACTCTTTTCTCCAAAACTGTTTTTTTTAAGATTGTTCATTTTTGTAGAAATATTACCGAAGTGGGGTGGGGCTGACTGTATAACTTGACTTTCCACCTTGCGACAACTGGTTAATTATTTTGGACATAATTTTTACTCTCAAAATACATTTCCCTCATTGAGTTGGTAGTGGGGAATATACTTTAAACATCGAGAAATACAAAGAATAGATTTGCCTCCTAATGAATTGAAAATTTAGTTGACGAAAGGTATGAATGGAGAAGGGATGTTTTCAAAACTATAGGGGTGAATGATTCTGAGAAAGAGCAATTACGAGAAACAATGCATGAAAGGAAGCTAGATATCTTATGTGTTCCTGAAGCAAAGAAAAAGGGATGCGACAGTAGAATAATAGGAAGTGGGACGTTAAATAAAGGATTCGAACTATGATTAGGAATAGATAGCGAGTCACAGAGTTGTCAAGGAGTCGTCCTGATTATGAATGAGAGAGAAACTTTGCATATCAATAGGAAATCAGAAGTTAAAGAAAGGACTAGAACTATGGGCAGGAATAGGCAGCAAGTCACGTAGATGTCAAAGAGTCGTTCTGATTATGAATGTGAGAATAAGTAGCATGTCAATAGGGAATGCGAAGTTAAAACAAG
>JAWWLR010000165.1:7638278-7648297 GCA_035041075.1 Acraspis erinacei | reverse complement strand
TTTTACAAAATTGACTCACCTCAGGCCAGCTCATTGTGTTTTAGCAGGAAGCTGTGGCACTCGTACAGTTTGTGTTTGCACTTATGATGAAAATGTGAAACTGATGCTGAATGACATCAACATTAAGAGTTTAACAGAAAATACTGAGATGAGCCTAAATGAATATCGAGACTGCATGAATGAAATAATGTGCCCTATACCCACGACTTTTTGTTATCTAGGGTGGTGGGAAGCGTGCCGCGGTACAAAATTTCTTAAAGATACTTTACTAACTGCTCTTCATCAGTTCAACGTGGAAGAGATAATGTTTTAAGTTTGTTTACAAACAGTAAGATGTACTCTGCAAACTCTTGTTAAAAATGTGGATGATTTTGTTGAAGATCTTCGTGAGCGAATACTAAAACTGGAAACCCTACTATCTTCACAATAGTTATTTACTATGGCGAACATGAGGAATTAAAGCACAAAAGCATGGTTATAATTTCAGTTAATTTGTCGCATGACACAATTGCCGTTTAGGAATACCAAAAAATCATTCTAGATTATGTTAAAGCTCATCATAATCGGAAAATGCAACATTCTAAAAATAAAAACAGTTTTGCCAATCTCCAAGCTCACGAAGAAGATTTTGGTGTCCCAGCAGAATGGCATTTCTATGCTACGGCCTTTGTAAAGGAGCTTGCGATGGGATAGGAGCAAATATGAAAATAGAAGCTGCTCGGGCCAGCCTGCAAGCTTCTGCGAAACATCATATAGTAACTGCCAAAGTTTTATTTGAGTGGGCGAAAAAGAGTTGTAAAGAAACGCTGGCTTTTTTCATTAGCGAAGCAACTCATAGCGAAACATAATTGATAAGATAAATTAGTTCGAAAAAGTTCCGTTGTGCGAGAGCCCCAGCGGTTTCCAATGCCGTCGATGCACCGCTTTACTCTTTATTTAATTTCTGAAAAACAAGAAAAAAAGACATTTTGTGCTTTGGGGTTGCGAAAGAAAAGACCTTGATCTTTATTTTCAGACAAAAAAATGGGTCGAAATCGAAAAAAAATCCGAGCAGCTCCTCTTTTTATATTTGCTCCTATCCCATCGCAAGCTCCTTTACCATGGGCCTTAGCATGGAAATGCTATTCTGCTGGGACATCAAAATTTTGTTCCTGAGCTTGGAGAATGGCAAAACTGTATTATTCTTAAGGAATCCTCAAATGAAATATACAGCCTGCATAAATGGTTATTATGCACATAAAACTTATTGTAGTTTGTGAACGAGATTCCCGTTGGCCATCTAGTGGCGTAATTTGGAACTTTTCATTTATTGGCTGTGATTTTAAAACTACAAAGTAACATTATTTTATTATAGGTCTTATTTTTACTTACAAAATTCCAAAATCCAAATTTTGGTAAATCAGTACGAAAGCAGCCCAAGTTTGAGTTCGATCAGAGAAAGTCATTTTCAAGAGTGGGCATAATTGGGAAATAATGCCCCATATATATAATAAGATACCAGAGCTCTGGAGACTCGGGGAATTCCTCATTTTCAGAGAGCTTAGCTTTAACAGAACGTAAATCAGCAAAAAATCTATGTTCTCAAAGTTGAGAATCCGTGGGAATTCTAAGCCTTACACTACCAATAAGTTGTGGAACTACTGAGAGTTGGTCACGGAAGCAAAACATTTGAGACGAGAGCGAACTAAATTATTAAAAATCACCAACAAATGTAAGGCTTGTCGGTCGTCGAGCTCGTCATTTCGTCTCCTCTGCGCGAGTTTCCCCGGCACGGCGCTGATTGGCAGCTTGCTCGGTGCTGTCCTGAGATTTATCAGTTTGAATCTTGACTTCGTCTTTCAGCTCTTGGTGCCTCTTTGAAAGAAGATGCATAGGCGGCTCAAAGGGTAGTCTCTAAGAAATAAAAGATATCTACAGGGTAGCATTTTAGGATTTTCTGGTAAATGAGGAAGCTCTCGTCCTCTCTGAAGCGTGAGTGTCCGCATTGGCAAAACATACGAGAAAAAGTGTAGGACAATCAGACTCGCTTCTAGTCTTCATCGCCGGAGTCTTGAAACAGGCTGGACTCTCGGTTCAGTTGCCTTTTTGAATACCCTCAAAAATATACAAAATGCTCTCACTTATTAAATTTTTATCAAAAATGTCTGACTAACGAACTTGAACTTCATTTTAAGATACTATAAGAGTGTCCCGAAGAGAGATTCAATCTGTCAATTCTCTTGAAAGTCATTGTGCTGACAAACTAAAAATCTACAGGCACACTAACTAACGAACGAACAGGCAGAAAGACTTATTCGTAAAAACCTTTTTTTCAGGTTTAGGGGGTCTCGAAACGTAGATATTTGTAAAAAAAATGGCGGAGGAGGGGGTCAAATTTTACACACATCTAGTACCTTTTCTGATGAGAATGTAAAAATGTAGAGTAAGGCAAGCAGCCAAAAAACTTGGTTGGTGTGGACGATAATTGAAGCTAGCCTCGGCGGTAGCTTCAGTGTCTTGGCGATAGCTGCGAAAGTTTTTGGTAAGGCGGAAAGGAACATGGAATTTTTTTGCGAGTTTAGCGGAGAAATTCTTTTCAGCGGAGGATAAAGTGCGGGTTTTAACCAAGACCCGGTCGATAACAGCAAATATGGGCTCCCTTCGGCTCGTATTATAATAACGGGCTGGGCGTTGACACACCTCCAATAGATTCTGTCCTACCCAATCTCTGAGTATTAATAAGAGTTTCATTCGGTCCGCCCATACGACAGGGCCTTGATCTGCTACCCTAGTGGGATCGGTTAGTATAGGTGCTTCGTGAGCTTGGAGAGAATTTACGGATTTAGGATTGGAAAGAAATTTTCGGAAAGCATGTGTGGTTATTATTGAGGAGCGAATGTTGGCCTTGAAGGCATTTGGGAATTCAGTAAGGTATTCGTCCCATGCGATATGATCATGTTCAATAAATATTATTATCATTGTTTTCAGAAGCCGAATTACTTGTTCGGCAGAATTAGTTTGTGCGTGGTAGGGTGAGGTGGTGATATGGTAAACATTTTCTTCGCGGGCTATTTCTTTTAGTGAGGAATTTACGAATTCGGTCTCGTTGTCGGTGAGTAGGACCTGGAATGTTCCCTAGTGCATTAAAACGAGCTCTAACTGGACCACGAATGTGTGGACCTGCGTCTCGTCTTTGTAGACAAAACTCCACCCATTTCGTAAAAAGATCCTGCACCACTTGGACCTATTCAAATCCGGAATCGGTGCGAGGGTAGGGACCTAAAATATGGACAGCTACTATGGTCCACGGCTATTCGATTATTCGGTGACCCATTTATCTATAAGGAGCTACTTGTTCGACTTTTCCCATGTGACAATTTGGAAATTTCCGAACGTAATCAGAGATGTCTCGAAAAATACCTGACCATTAATAATCGGTAGCAATACGCGCGTATGTTTGATCAAATCTCATGTGCCCGACTTGGGCATCAACGTGACTGTCGTGCATCACTTGGTTTCGAATGCTAATCGGTAAGACCAATTTCCAGGCAGCTAAGTATACGCAGATGACGTCTAATACGTGGTTTTTCTGGTGATAAAATAATTTACCAATTTCGAGTTTCCAGTTAGGGAACTTAACTTGAAACCTTTCAACGGTTTCACGTGGATAGTAGTATCAGGTATAAGCTTTATTAATCAACGAGGTCACTCTGTCCCCGTTTCCCTCAAACATTCGCGATAGTGAATCAGGGACGAGGCGGCTCGCCCATTTAAGATTAACGATAGTATATAGGTGGCCATATACAGCCAATGCCTCACTACCTAACCTGCCTGCTGGGACTTTTAAATTGGCCAGCCATCGTAAGCTGATGTGATCAGTAGCTACGGTAAAATGGGAACCCTCGACGTACCATCGAAATTTTTTATCGCACATACCACGGGTAAGCTCGGTAGCGCTATAATCACGTTCTGCTAGTATTAGGCTTCGGCTAGCATATGCGATAAGGCTTTCTACCTCTTCTATCGTCTGTGTTAAAACCGTTTGAAGTGCAAACTCCTTAGAAAAATCCGGGATAGCTAGTGCAGCGTTTGTGGCTAAATAGATGCGTACGTTTTCGAAAGCGATATGTTACCCTTCTTCCCAGAGTCAAGGCTGGTTATTTCGAAAAAGGAGAATGAACGGCGCCACGATGGTGGCGAAACCCGCAATGAATCGGCGGTACCAGGAGGCTAGGCCTAAAAATTTTCTTACTTTATGGACGTTTTTTGGAACCGGAAATTGCAAGATTGGGTTAATTTTGCTTGAGTCTACCTGTAGACATTCGGAATTCATTAGGAAACCGAAGTACTTCACCGGCGAACGATATAAGTCGTGCTTTCGCAATTGATGGTCTGTTTGCGGTAGCTAGAGGAGATGGCTCGACTATGGCATAGGGTTCGAATATGGCACACTTGGATATCTGACAAACCATATCGATAGAAAAATATATAAACAGTCATCCTCGATTTCATTTTAGATGAGCCTTAAATGTCCATTTTTTATCTTGAGAATGGAGTTTTATTCATAAATTTTGCTTTTAGTTGTGCAGCAGGGTTAGTAGAATAGTATTGCAAAGGAGATATGGATACGCTTCTCTTTAAATTCTATTTTTTTAGACATAAATAATTTGTAGATAGCGGCTCGAATATGGCACACCAGGAGTGGTTCAACAATGGCACACTTTTTTTACCAACAAATCAAAGGGAGACATTATTCAACTTTCTGAATGTTAACAAGAACAGGTTGATATATTCATGTACTGAATCCATTTTCTGCGATGGATCATGTGCTTTGCAAGAGGAGAAATCATGGGTAGAGTGTACTACCTGCAAAGAATGATCCTAGAGTTGTTACTTCGGAGCATTATGAGCCCTATGGATGTTCGACTATTTACAATAGTTCGCTGTATATTGCATTCTTCAAAATTATATTAATAAATATTTGCTTACTGGTAACTTGCTTATTTTTTGTGTATTTGGATTTTTCTCTAGGTGTGCCATATTCGAACCACGCTTTTTAGATTTTCGAAAATATCCTTTTTTGAAAAATCTTGATTTAAAAAAGAGCCGCTGGTGATGTGAAAAAATGAACCTTTCCATTCGAAAGGTTATTCAATAGCTTTTCAAATTACCTACTATTCATTCAATTTTGGTTGATAGAGTCGCGGCAATCCATCCAAAAGGCGTCGGTATGCCAGATACGAGCCATTTCCTCTATAATAATGTAATCCAGATAAGCGAGCACAAAGGGTCGCATATCTGGATTAATTATCCGACCCGAAAACCTCTGGAAGATGGCACGAGCGTCAATTAAACCATATTGGATACGAGTAAATTTTAGGGAACACAGAAACGGTACAGTGAAGGATGTACGTTGGCGACTCTTTGCATCATACATGTGAAACAATCCGTCACAGGTTCGTCTAGAACCTGGGAATTATTGTGTATTTTTCGCCTTAAATGGAATTGATAATCTGGATCACTGAAGCGAATCCGTGCTGATTCCACGAAAATTTCTCACGAATCTCATACCTTGAAGGAGTTGTTAAACCAGTGTAGGGCAATGTCCGATAAAAACATGGGATGCATAGCAACAGTTACCTGTCCGAAATTGGCAGTAAACTACGGCATTAATTAATTCACATCTAGAAAGTTTGCAAGTCTGCACTACGGCTACCCGTAAACCATACGTTCCATTTACGTAATATCTCATACGTGGATCGGATGTGAGGTTAACCTAGGTTGCCGATTTGGCGCCTAGACTGCTCGAAATGCAGAACCATGGTGGGGGTTATTTCCCTAATGCAGGCTACAATCAGGGTATGCCTGGTTTGTGTAACAGGTCTGAGCTGTCAAAAATACGCTCTCGTTGCCTCAGGTATACGCGATAGCCCAATGGTTATTTCCCATAAATGAATTTTCGGCCAATGAGGGGTAGCGGTTTTGTGGAAGCGAATATACACCCGTTGCAGCGACACTAGACACTCCGAGTGCTATTGCACCGAAGCTTTCCGCCAGATTTTCCGTAGTCACTATTTCGATCCCCGAATCGTAATGTTGTTCACACGACACGGCAGTATTTTTGGTGTCACACGCGTTTTGCACACTGTTGAAGTTTTCATTCATGCTCGCCTATCTGAAAATGCATGAAATGGAGTTCGCCGGTCAGCTGTTCATTCGAAAGCGCGTAGATCCAACATTCTTTGAATCTGAAATTTTGGCCATGGGGGGGGGGGTGTCACGAGCTTTTATAACTCGCGAGACTATGTATAGGTGTGTCAATTGTTTTACCAATTTGACACATATCGGTTATACATTCGAAAATAAATGTATAAATCAAAAATTAAATATTTCGTTCTCTTTTGTCAAGATGGGTTTGACCCTAAGTTTTCCTATTTATTATTATTTAGATAAGCCCCACATTGTTGCGTCAATTTGAAACGATAATCTTATCGTTAACTTATTTACCTGAGCAAGTCACTTAGCCGAAATCGCGAAATGTTCAATGAAATACCAAATTTTAACATTGTTTTTTGGGCACCAGGCGCGCATGCGCCAACCGAATACTCAGTACTAAACCAACGGCAGGGAAAGGATTTTTGGGCCCAGGTTAGCTTCAGCCCTCAGACTAGTAATGATGGAGGGGGTGGTTTAATTTTAATTATAAAGAAGGAAATAGAAAATATGTATTTTCTGAAGATTAAAATTTGTTTTCTACGAGGACATCATGGCGCCCTGAAAGCGAAATTTCTACTAAATCAAAAGTACATTCCATGCAGCATTAACATTTGGAAACAAAAAGGTTAAATTAAGACTATAAAGTTTATGTGACTGTTCCTTCACGAATGGCTGTCGAACGAAAGAAAACTCAGCTTCTGGGTTGTCGAGTTCATCGTCTGGTCTCCTGTGGACGAGTTTCCCTGCAAGGGCACTAATTGACTGCGTGCTCTGGGCTGTTCCGGGATTGTTCGGTTTTAATCTCGACTTGCTCTTTCAGCTCATGGTGCCTGGCTGAAAGAAGATGCAGGGGCGACTCGGCTGGTAGTATGTAACTAACAAAAGGTATCGACAGCGGAAATCCGTAGCATTTCCGGTAAATGAGGAAGCGCTCGTCTTCTCTGAAGAGAGAGTGTCCGCATTGGCAAAACATACGACCAAAAGTCTCGGACCATTAGACCTGCTTCTCATCCTCATCGCGGGTATCTTGAAGTAGGCTGCGCTCTCGGTTTATTGATTTAAGCGTCGAGGGCCCTGTTAGGTTATATTAGGACTTCCTGAAATATATGAATTACTGGCGCTGACCCAAGTATAGCTCCTGACTACTAAGTTCGTTTTCAAAGCCTAGAGAACATAATCCGGAGTCATCCCTGGCTTTGGAGACATCCCAGGTTTCCATTCCGATTCCGGGACTATTGGAGACAGGAAACTGAAAGGCTAGAACCAGATTGAAATTTAAATGTCAATTCTTAACTTGGAATGACAGCAGCCAGTAAATCCCAGTTCTCTAACATATATGTGTACCTTCATGAGATTACTGAACATTTCTAAATTTCCTTCATAAAAATTGTAATGAAACGCTTCAAAGTATCAAACGATTATTAAGTCATATATGAACTACATTAAATATGCAGAATGGCCAAGTTCATGTCAGTCATATCTATGAGTGCGAGAGAGACACTCTTACGCATCATGCAGTATCTCAATCGGAAGTACGCTTCCCTATATCTGGTATGAACCAGGTTCTCCAAGACTCAATGCATTTGCCTGTTACAAAGTTTTGGCTTCGAAGTACCGGTACATGTACGCCCTTGGGACCATACCTGGTTTTTTTATGTACCGGAAAGGGTGACGACTTATCGTGCTATTTACTGTACAAGGACAGGCAATGGCGCTTATTATAATATTGTGAACCAATGCTTGAGTTTCCCGCCGCTTGTGTATCGGACCTTTCTTCAATCTACCAAGTCTTAGGAAGGAAAAGGAGCGGCTGAGGAATGGAGGTTAGAAACACAGAAAATCCAGGCTACTCATTTCTGGAATTTAAAATTAACCTACGATTTACAAAAATCTTGACACTTACTTCTCATAAATCTTCTCACCATCAATTTAAAATAAGTTTGTATTATTTTCTTTGAGTTTCTCACAATTTATCACTTCTGTCAAAAACGGAAACGCACGCGTCGTGAAAATGTATCGTGTATGTGGGTCTTTGCTCATCATTGACATAAGAGCTTGCTTGTGTTGTGGCAAATGTGGTGCGTCCGGCGGTCGTGTTCTGGTACTTCGTATCCAAGTCGCACATAAACTTTGCCAAGAAAAATTCATTGAGGGTTGAAGGGCCTAATATGAACTTTTTTGTTCGAGCCCCTCCCCCCTTGAAAAATCACCATTACATGCACGTGAAGCAGGCGTAATGTGTCCGCTTCCCCTCCAGTGACTTTCACTCATGCGCGCTTCGCCGCCGGGCTGACATGAAACTTTACGCCCGCTACACATACACTGCACCACTCAAGTGAGAATTTGGAGATAATTATATTTAGCTGGATGTTGATTGTGAAATGGGCAAACCAACACACATCCGGACACACATGCGGACAATTGCTTAGAACATTATATTACGCATTTTCAAATTGAGGAACGTTTGATTAACTAAATTAAAATTTTTCGAAAATGTTACCATTACAAAGCTTCGTATACGATGAATCAAAAAGAATCAAAATCTTTAACATCATATAGATTTACGAAATCTATTGAAAGTAAGTAGTCATACAAAATTTTGCTACTGATCAGCGAAAATTTTAGCGGTACCGACCAATTTCGAATGACATGTAGATTTTCTATGATCTCGAAATTAGATTTTGAAGCTTTGAAAGTATTTTGATGATTTAAAAAAATTACATTTTTTTACTTAAGATTGCAGGGAACATTTGAAATAATTTCTTTTTAAATAAATTAAGAGATGTTTACAAGTTTTGATTCAAAAGCCTTTTTAGAATTTTGAAAGGTTTTAAACGATTTAACATTTTTCTTAACATGTCCGGGAAATTGTAAATTTTGTTTATTTTACAACATCTTTTCTGCGAAAATAATTAAAAAATTTTAAAAGAATAAAAAAACATGAAAAATAAAGAATCTAGATGATTAAAAGGCATTTTTTAACTTTGCAGAGTATGCTACAAAATTGTAGGAAAAATCTGAACAATTTGGAAAGATATTTATAAGTTTTTATTAAATTGGTAACGTAATGACAAAATTATGAAAAACTAACCGAACAAGATTGCTTCCCAACAAAATATGCAATATTTTACGTTTCTAAAAATAAAATTTTAATTTTGAATGAAAAACTGTTGAGTTCAACCACAAAAAAGGACCCCGCACACATCTATGGAAAATATGGCCCCGATCAAATTGGCTGAAACTGTAGTATAATGTAGTTTATAATATCCTGTTTAAATAAGGTCCTTAGACGCTGGGTCCAAAAAATGCCAGGTTTCGAGATAGGAAGGACCAAATGTCACTTTACATGGACGCGAGAGGAGTTCCACAGGCCCTCAAAAACTGTTTGGCACCACGCTCAGGGATCATGTCGAACACTGTGTGCCTTTGATATTTTCTAGTTTAGGACCTACCGAACAGTAATATCTATGTCTAAATTTCGGTGAAAGGATACTTTTCCGTCGGTGTTGCATCGTATGTCGCTTTTCATGCAGATGAGAAGAGTTACAGCGACCACAGATGACTGTTTGGCATCACGCTCAGGGATCATTCCGAACTCACTGTCCCTTGAATATTTTGTATTTTGTGACCCACTGAAAAATAATATCCATGTCTAACTGTCGACGAAAGGATACTTTTCCGTCGGTGTTACATCTCATGTCGCTTTTCATCCAGATGGTCGAGAGCGCGTGACGACGAACCACGTCCAGGACGGCCATCAACATCAACTGATGATCAACACGTCAATAAAATCAAGGAATTGGTGTTCGAAAATCGACGATTAA
>JAWWLR010000165.1:7466428-7476704 GCA_035041075.1 Acraspis erinacei | reverse complement strand
GGCTTCAGGTGACTCTGGTATGTGAAACTCGGAAACTATTAGTGGTATCAAATTCTTCTTTGGATATGAATTTAGTGCTAATTAAGTGCCAAAATGTTCTACAAAAACGAACTTTTTTGTCCGGTAATTTTGATCAAAAACATGTAGTAATGCTGGCTTCAGGTGACTCTGGTATATGTAACTCGGAAACTATTAGTGATATCAAATTATGCTTTGCGTAGGAATTGAGTGCTAATTAAGCGCCAGTATATTCTTGGCCAGTATATATTTTGATCAAAAACATGTAGTAATGGTGGATTCAGGTGACTGATATTTGAAACTCGGAAATTATTAGTGCTATAAAATACTGCTATGCGCAGGAATTTAGTGCTAACTAAGTGCCAATATATTCTGCAAAAACTAAATTTTGTGCGCAGTAATTTTGATAAAAAACATGTAGTAATGCTGGCTACAGGTATCTGGTATTTTAAACTCGGAAACTATGAGTGCTATCAAATTCAACTTTGGATAGGAATTTAGTATTAGTTAAGTGCCAATATATTCTGCAAAAACTAAATTTTGTGCCCGGCAATTTTGATCAAAAACATGTAGTACTGCTGGCTTCAGGTAACTCTGGTATGTGAAACTTGGAAATTATTAGTGCTATCAAATTCTGCTTTGCGCAGGAATTTAATGCTAACTAGGTGCCAATATATTCTGAAAAAACTAAATTTTTTGCCCGTTAATTTTGATGAAAAACATGTAGTAATGCTGGCTTCAGGTGAGTCCGGTATGTGCAACTCGGAAATTATTCGCAATATCAAATTAATTAATTAATTAAGTGTCAATATATTCTTCAAAAAATAAATTTTTTGCCCGGTATTTTGATCAAAAACATGTAGTAATGGTGGATTCAATTGACTGGTATTTTTTCGTCCTTCCTAAACTACGGTAAAGTTCCTTTCTTATTTTAAAAATGTGGTCCTTAATACTTAATTGATTAATAGGATGGCTCAAAAACGCTTCGTTTGTTTAGAGGGTAACGACGCCCCCCCCCATTTCATTCCAAATCCGGAAAAAGAAATTTCTTATTTTTATTTTTTTATTTTAACAGATGCCGGTTTTTACTTGAAGTTTCCCATGTAAAATGCAGGGAAAAAATCACTTTTTTGAGTTTTTGGAATAATTTTTTAGGATTCGAAAAAATGTGGCGGGAATGTATAGGGGCTTGTTGAGAATTATCCAATGAAGAAGTTCATGTATCAGACATACGGGTTCCACACCCTTAACCCATCCCCACGAGTACCTGAAAACTACCCTTAAAACCAAAAATGTCAATTCTTCATGAAATCGACCTTCTGAGCACTGTATCCTGCCCTTTTTACATTCTCATCAGAGAAGGTATTAGATTTGTGTAAAATTTGACCCCCCCCCCCCCGCCCTCCATTTGTGTCAAATGTCCAGGTTTTGAGACCCGCTGAATTCGAAAAACAGGTTTTTACGAATGTGTCTGTCTGTCTATCTGTTCGTGTGTCTGTGGTATTTTAGTTTGTTAGCACGATAACTTTCGAAAAAATTGACAGATTGGATTGACCTTTGGTATATTATTTTAGTGTCCTAAACTAAAGTTCAAGTTCGTTAGCCAGCCTTTTGTAGAAAAACTCAAAAAGTGAGCACATTTTGAAAATTTTTGAGGCCACTTTTTTCAAGATTCAAGAATTTTCTGTACGGTTATTCTTAGTACTTGAAAACGCGAACATTTTTTCCTTGTGACTGTTTTCGATAAAACAAAAATTACCCGAGTTATAGCATTTTCAATATTAAAAAAAAAACGAAAATGACAATTTTAAGCTAAATAACGCACGATATGGAAAAAAGTCAAGGGGAAAAGAACGTTACTTTTCGAATGCCCTACAAAACTATCATAATGACTTTTAAAATTTTCTCGAAAAATCGAAATTTCAAATTTTGACGGCGCAAAAAATAATGAAAAATCAATAATTCCATTTTGCAGTCAACCTATGCAAGATGCGAAGAAAGATGAAGAGACAAAAATTATGCACCCAAAAAAGATCTACAGATCTTTTATTGATAAATTTTCGATAGGACGCGTAGTTTTTGTTTTATTTGTAAAGAATCTAATTTAAAGTAAAAAATAAATTAAATTTTTGGACAAACAACACAAGCTACGAAAAATACAATTGAACAAAAGTTGTTCACCCAAAAAGGAGGTACACATTTGTAATTCATCGTTCTTTTTTGTTTAGATCGTAAAAAATAACATTTAAAATGAAAAAATTGAATTTTTGGAAAAACGACGCATGGTACGAAAAGAATTAATTAACAAAAGTTGTATATCCAAAAAGGATGTACAAATTGTCGTTTTATAATTTTTAGAAAGGACGAGTAATTTTTTTTTCAATCGTAAGAAATAAAATTATTGAAATTAAAAATAAATAATTTAAATTTATGGATAAACGATACAATAAGCTACGATAACATTTTATTTAACAAAGTTTTCTCCTAAATTATATCTACAAATTTGCTTAGAGCCACTTTACGCTAGAATGCATATTTTTAGTTTAAATCGTAAAAAATAGCATTGGAAATAAATAAGGAAGCCCATTTTTTTTAGTTATAAAAACAAAACAATGGAAATACGTATTTTTCGGTATCAATGGACATTATGAATTGTAATAATATAAATTGATTGAAATGGTGCATTTTTCAGGGCAGCTGAACATAAAATATAATTAAAAATGAAAAAAATATATTAAAGTCATCATGATAAATAAAATTTGTACTTTAGTTTCGGATATCTGAATAAGCAGTCGAAGGCCGAGGGACAGGAATAGATGTAACATACATATACATATAATAGTGTTGAACATAATGTATAAATGTTGAGATCTTGGACAAAATCGAGTGCAAAGCACGAGAGACATGATGAGAATGTATTCGTTAAGGCCGAAGGAGCTTTAACGAAAGAGAATTCACAATCATCAAATTCCAGGTTTCGATGCTTTGACCTCTTCTTTTGAATGGTTTGTGCTCATACGTGGGGGAAATACAAAGACCGAGCGCGTAGCGCGAGGTTAATATAGTATCGAGCGTGAAGCGCGAGAATCAACAGTCGCGCGCCCGTTTTGAATTTAGTTTCTGCGCCGCATTTAAGAAAGAAATTCGGGTTCGTTGAAAAACCATAACTCGGTACCTAGTAGCGATAGGATTTTTTTTCCTTAAAGTTTTTCCAAATTTTCACCTGTTTTTGAGCGTGTCACCTTCTGTAATAGAACTCCTCAATTTTTAACGAGATATTTGACAGCTCCAAAAAAATAATTTTTTTTCTGTTTATACAATTGGTTTATTAAGCTTTTCTATATAAAATTTTGGACGCTTGGTTAATTTGATTTATCACGTTGATCGAAAGTAAGCGTGGCTAACTTTCAAAGATAAAGGGACTTTTTGCTTCATAATGCAATTACAAGTGTCAATCTAAGTAGTAATTTCTATCAAATTGGAAATTTGCATCGGCACGAATAAATAACCCATTTTAGCAACAAAAAAATGAATACTTACTAGTAAAAGCTATAATAAAATATCAGTTTCTTGGACTGTATAGGCACATACTAATGTTAAACCAAGAATCCAAAATGGAAATGTAATTTTGTAAAAAATAACACAGGCCGACAAAATCAGGACGACCTTCTGATCCAGAAACCAGAATATACTTTTCTGAAGGTTTTCGGTACGCTGAATGCGAATCCGAGGTCCAAATTTCTCAATTGACTCTGGTTTCCGAGATTATTTAGCATCGCGATCTTCTTTTTCACCAAAAACAGTAAACATCATCTTAAAGTATAACTCTTGCCCTTTCAAACGGCTTTGAGTTTACTCAAATAGGTTATTTTTACTTTGAGATATTCAATTTTTAAGTTTTTAACTTTGATGATTTTGGAATCACTCAAAACTCATATGATTTTGAACTTTTCGAAGCCGAGTTTTGATATTTATGTTGACTTTGTAATCTCCACTTCTTTACCAAGACTTTTTTGAATCAAGACGATTGTTGCGAAAAGTTCAGAAACACATGCATTTTCAGTGGATAAAAAATCATGAAAGTGAAAAACTTCAAAAGTGAATCTCTCAAAGTAAAAATGAGATATTTCAGTAAACTCAACGCCGTTCAAAAGGGCAAGAGTTATACTTTAAGACTTTAGTTTAGGATATCTCGGAAACGAGAGACAATTGAGAAACTTGGACCCCGAATTCGGATTCAGCGCACCAAAAACCTTCGAAAAAGTATATTCTGGTTTATGGGTAAAAATTTTATCGACCTTTGTATTTCATAGACTCATAGTCAAGCAAAATTTACTTAGAAGTTCTGTATTAATGGCTCTTCTTAATCTATAAATTAATTAATTAATACATTTTTCTTATGTTTTTAGATTGCCGAATGTGTTTTCCAAGAAGACTGACACCTCAAAAAAATGATATTGTAATGGACGAGCACGGTCATAAATGTTTGGGAATGTTTCGTGATGATGGCCAATTTTATAAGTTTTCTTTAAGGATCAACGGGAATCGACAGCCCTAAATTCCTTTCTTCTCAAATTTTACATAAACGCCCTTAGCCTGCACACTGCTATTGTTCTGCAATGTAACAATGTAATGTAGCAATGTAAGTTTATTGGAGCGGTAAATGTTACAAGTTTCAGCCATTTTATTGCAGGACAAGATAAGCTGTTGTAAAATTTGATAAATTTATGTATGTTCTTTAGTAACTCATCGACAATAGTGTTCTTTTGATGTATTTTGCTCGACCACTCCTGTTGTAGCGTTTGTGTGAATAAAAATTTATTATTCAGTTCAAACAAGTTTTGTTAATGAAGTCAGTCTCTATCATCTTAGGATCAGCTGTGCTGTCTGGAATATAACCACAAGAAAAAACCTAAGTTATCTAAAAACGATATTCAAAATTACTCAAGACTGCTTTCAACTAAGACTTATAATTTTAATTTTAATTGCGATATCGGTTTTTAACAAAATATAAATTCCATTGGCTGACCATGATATGCAAAATAAGGAAAACATAATTATGAGAGAATGAATTTTCTGGCTAAAGTCTGCAGATAACAAAAAAAGTATAATAGAACACAGTTTGTCGCTCAAACATCGAAGATTTTGTTAAAACATGGAAAATTGAACTTATTAGGGAACCCAGGACTAGTGGGATGAAATCAAAAAGCGAGGTACAAAATAACTTCAAGCTGGCAATTTTTTACCAATTTTGAATTTGTTTTTAGAAAAATTAAGCATTAAATTTTTAAGAGATTTTCTTTATCCTGATTTTTGACTTTTTTGTTTAAACTTTTATGTTTATGCAAAGAGTGAAGAAAATAATTGGATGTCTTCTATTTTAATTCATTTTTCTTCAAGTTATCAAACGCAAACTGCTGGAGCAAATAAAAATTGTTTAAGGAAATATAGATTTGTTAAAAATTAGAAGAAATGTATCAAAATTATGTACGTATTCAAGAAAAAGTATTGTAGGATACTAATTTGGGAAAAATTGTACGTCTCTGGGTCAATTTTTAGAAATTTTTTAAGTACAAAATAATTTCTTAAAAAATTATATAATGTTTTAAATAAAATTTAATACAGCAAGAAATTACCAGCTACTACATTTCAATATGAAAATAAGATTACATTTTACATTTTTTGGGAATAAATAATTTTTAAATAATTTACATTCATTAAAACGATTAAAAATTGTTTCAAAAATGATGGGAAATATTCAAATTTTCCATTGGTAATTATTTTTATGAAAAATACGACAAAAATTGCTAAAAATTAACAATCATACGTAAAAATCTTTATTTTTAGGTCATATTTGGGGCGATTTAATCCCTAATACACATACACACACACACACACACACACACATATATATATATATATATATATATATATAATCGCAAAAAACAATTTATTTGAACCAAGACTTAATATAATTATTATAATATAATATATGATATATTCAATTAAATATAAAAGTATAATATAATATAATATCATATAATTTTTGACTCAATATAATTTTTTGTATTTCAAATATTTTCTAGACTCCCCTTGCGTTATTTTTAATCTACTTTTTTTATCTTGGATTTATTTTAATTACTTTTTTTTCTATTTCTTTGGATTATTTCTAAATTAACTTTAAACTTAATTAGTTTAGTCAATTTGGATAACATATTTAAATTTTTCTTCATTTTTTAGGAAATAATATTGAGTTTTCAATAGTTCAAAGTGTGTAAAAAGAAAATTTGGAAGAGTTAAAGAAAGTTTAAAAAAATTAAGGATTACAAAAATTGTAGGTTAAATGAATTTTTCAGCTTTTCAAGTTAAAGAAGCACACGCACCTAAGATTGAAGGTAAAGTTTCAAATCATTTCTTTTATGGCATTTAAAAAAATGGAAAAAGTTTAAAAAACGTTTCACTTTTTTTCCTACAATTACGAAAAAGAGTGTAAAGGTTTTTAAAGAAAAACTTTGCCTTATATTATAAATTTTGAAAAAATTTTAGTAATTTTAAAAGGTTAGGACGTATAGAAATTCGGAAAAGAATAAAAAAAGTATTTTTCCTAATATTTAGGAAAAAATTCTAAATATTTTTAATATTTTGAAATACGGACTTTAAGCTAAAAGTTACAAAAAATTCAAAACATTTTAAACAATTTTCTAAAACTTAGAAACAGAGTGTAGCCGATTTTCGGGCAATATGTTTCAGTTAGGATATAAAATTAGAAACAAATCCAGTGTATTCAATAAATATTTAAAAGATTTGAAGGCATTAAAAATAACTAGTAAAAATTTTCGAAAACGTATCAATTTTTTTTCTTCCAAACTTCTTAAAGTCTTAAATGTCTTCTAAGAAGGCTTGCATTTTTCGCACGTTTTGTAAAATCCTGTGAAAGAAAAAAATGTCGTTCAGAATCTTCTAGATTCTGTTTTAGAATATTTTAAATAATATACTTTTTTTATTTTCTGAAGAGTCGCATAAAATTTTATAAAATCCTTTAAAAAGTATCAAGTTCGTAATGTTTAATTAGTACCTATAATAATTAATTCCAATACTTATATAACTAAAAGAGATATTTAAAGTCGTTCAGTGTTGCATCAAAATATTTTTTTATTATCGTTGATAGATAAAACTTTATCTGAGACCGCTTTTTTTATCTAGAAAATTTCTATTATGCTTATAAGCTTAAACGGTAAAATAATATTCTGGAATATTTTCATTTTTCCAGTTCATGGATTAATAAAAAAATATAAGAAAGAAATAAAATAAAATTATTTTGAGACGTTCTTGTTTATTTATTTTTCAGTACATATAATTTAGATTTTGAAAAAAAAATTAGTCTACATATTTCCATGAAATTCAAAACCAGTGCACAAAAAAAGGTCACAAAAGACGAATGTGGCATAAAAACATAAAAATTCAACAATTTGAGCAGAATGTTAATATTTTTATTAAATTTAAATTGATAGGCATTCAATATTCGCAAACCAATTTTTTATTCCTTTCATGGCTATCGCACTGATTGGCTACGGCCTTGATTATTTTACTTTTGGTTCAAAAGTTATCTTTTTTAGTTGAAAATTCATGAATGTTTTCAGTTAAAAATTAAGTTCTTTAAATGAAAATCTTGCTATTTATTTGCTAATTTATCTATTTTCGGTTGAAAATGTATATTTTTGTTGAAAATTTTACTCTGCGTGAAAATTCATTTTGGTTGTTGAAGATTCATCTATATAGGTAACACTTAATTTTTATGGTTAAAAATATATTTATTTGATTGAAAATTTTCTGTTATGCTTAAAATATACTTTTTTTAAAAGGAAAATGCAACTGCTTCATTTTTACTTGAAAATTTATGTTTCGTAATTGAACATCTGTTTATTGAGGTTTGAAAGTGAGTATTTTTTGGTTGAAAATTCAATTTTTGTGATGGAAAATGATATTTTTTAGATTAAAATTTCACTATTTTGTAAACAAATCATATTCATCGGTTAAAAAACTTAATAACTTGTGTTGCAGAAAATTCATCTCGTTGCATTAATTCAAATATTTTTTATTGAAAATTAAAGTATTTTTGGTGGAAATATCAGCTGTTACTCTCTTAGTTAAAAATTAATTTTTTAAATCGAAGATTCATAATTTTGATTTTAAATTGAACTATATTGTTGGAAATACCTTTTTCTTTCATGAAAATTATTGTTTTAAATCAAATTTGAATTCTTCCATTTAGGATGAAAATTTTTTTTTACTACATAATTCAACTATTTGAAATGAAAAATTGGTCAGCAAAATGGGGGAAAGTCAGGGAAAATTCAGGGAATTTAGAATTTGGGAGTGTCCAGCAACCCTGAGATACTTTCGTATTTATTAAACAAAAAAGTTTAATCACTGGTTTTTGGATGAGTAATTGTGTTTCATCAAGATCCTCTGTTTTACTTCTGCCAAAAAAAGGAATTTTTCTTTTCTTTTTTAGAATTTGTTAAATCTTTTTCAAAGTGCAATAGGAACATTTTATAGTGGTTGTTTAAATTTGGTCGTTGGATTCTTGGTTTTATTATCGGGGATTCGGTACACAAAATTATATTTTCCACAAAATAGTTGTAATTTTCAACCAAAAAAAGATTTTCTGTCAAAAGTGATGAACCTTCAGGCAAAAAAGCAAGTCTTTGAGAAGACAGTTGAATTTTCAACGAGAAATTTAGTTTTTAACCAAGAAATATGAGGTTTCATTTGAGAAAGATGACTTTTACAAAATAGTTGAATTTTGAACCTCCAAATTTTTAAGAAAAGATACATTTTCAACCAAATAGTTGCATTTGCATCTAAAAAAGATTTCAATCAAAACTGGAAGCACTACATTTTAATTTTATTAATTTAATTTTCAACAGTACATGAATATTAGGCAACCCGTTGAATTGAACCACACAGGATACATTTTTCTCATTAAAATTGAATTTTCGAACAGAGAGGTGAGTTTTCGATAAAAAACTTAATATTTCACAGAAAAATTGAAATAATTGAATTTGTATCTAAAATTACCAATCGTCAAAAATATTTTTTGTACATAGTATTCGTTCTTTCTTAAACTAAGTAGTTTATTTTTTATCCAGAAAAAGTCAAATTTCAAACGAATTATATAATTTTTCAACCAAATAGTTAAATTTCCCTCTGCAAAAGATTAATTTAAAATAAAAAATATAATTTTTAAGCTAATAATGGAATAGTTACATTTTCATGTAAAATAATTAATTTGCAGCCAAAAAAACTAATTTTTCATTAAATAATGATATTTGAATGGTAAGGAATACATTATTTCTGTTGGCAGCAAGAGGAGTGCCTTTTCGCCCCTACGAGAATGTGGGAAGGGCTACGGGCTTCACTCCTATGACAAATTAATTCTTAAATCACATGGACGTACTCTAAGATGTCTGACAGTACCTTAGGTTTGTTAAAAATATGTTTTTTTTTAACAGTACCGACGGAGAAATTTATTGCTGGCACTTGCAAAAAACTTTTTTGATGGGACCGGCAGGTCCACTTCGGGATAAAAGCTCTGCAAAGAATTTAAAACTGCAATTATCCAAAGGAAGCTAATCTTTATCACGAGGCGGATAGTTGCATTTTCAGGTACAAAAATTAATATTCAATAAAAAATTAAACGAATTTTTAAAAATTAGTTAAATTTTCATAGTAAGTAGTTACATCCAGGCATGGCCAGACGACTAAGTGCATCATGATCTAAAGATCTTTGGGACAATCTGTCTCAAGAAGCTTTAGAGTTTGATTCTTTGAAAACAGAAAATTATTAAAAATTTAAATGAAGCCAAGAATTTCTGAATTTAGTTATAAAAAGAATTATTTAGTCAGGATATAAATCGCAGAGGTAAATAATAATAGTGTATGTAAGTATTAATAGTTGGGCGTAGTAAGACGATCAGAAAAAATATAATTAAAGCCTAAGGGCCATTTTTAGCTATTTTTTTAGATTGTGGTCGTATGGAATCCGGACAACCATTTTTATTTGAAATGAAGAGCAGCTAATTGTCAATTTAATTGTTGGCAAAGTTATTAAGTGATGTAAGGATAAATACGCGCCAAGTCTAGTTCAAGTAGTAACTGCCATAAATAGTAAGGCGTTAAACGAAAGGAAGTATTTACTTTCTGAGTTACTGTGAATTTTTTTACATTCCTTTAAAATTCTTTGTAATGAATTATA
>JAWWLR010000165.1:7240872-7261479 GCA_035041075.1 Acraspis erinacei | reverse complement strand
TATCAATAAATTCCTTTGTAAATTAACATAATTGTTGAGTTTCTCTATCCTAGTATTAAGAATTCCTCCAGTCTGTCTCACTTAAGTCATCTCCCAAATCCTGCAAGTTATCCTGTAGAAATCACCAGCCTTTTCAAAATTATCCAAAGGATCCTTGTAAAAACTTATTATTGAATCCATTTTAAATGGTATACGAGAAAGTGTATGAATCCTAAACTTTTTCAACATAAATTCAATAGTATTCACAATTTGACAAAAAAGTGGAAGAACCAAATATTTAAAAGTTCTATACTGCCTCAATTCCTTTTCATCCTCTAAATTCAAAATATTAATTTTTCTGCTTTTCATTTGTTAAATTCTACTTGAAATATTTTTCCCAATTAAATTTTGTGGATAATGATTTGGAGAAAGGATATTCTGAAAAATATTAAAACTTCCTTTTTGAAATGAAACATGGGACTAATGCAGCATCTAATTCAGCTAAGTGTTTGATGACTGTAACTTTGTTTTGAAAAGGATGAGCAAAATTTTTTTTTAATTCTACCTCAATATTTATGTTTTCTGTAACAGTTGCTAAAGAATTATCATCCTGAACTTTATTTACTTCTATTTTCAAAAAAATTATTTTATTATTCTTTTCTATTTCATGTGCAAATTGAAGTTTTGGATGAAAACTATTAAAAGCATTGAGAAGCATCTTTAGCTTTCGTAGTGGAAGAAATAAAAAGGTATCATGAATACACCTAAAGTAAAAAATCAAAGCAAATTCTAACTTCTTAAAATCAAAGTTCTACAAATGCTCCTTAAAAATTTCCGCTAAAATCGGAGAAATGGCTTTATTTTTGACTGAATCGGATACGTGTGTTAATATTATCCCATCTATTTAAAATTGCCTGTTCGACTAATTCAAGGGTTATAATTGGAGACATTGCAACAACATCCAAATAAATTATTACATGGTCATCCGGACCCGTTTTCTGAATAGTGTAATACATTTTTGAGATATCCATTTATTTTCAAAATTATATTTTAAACTTGTGATAGATTCTTTAAGAATAAAATTAAAGATTGGTTCTAAAAATTGAGTTGGGGTAATAATAATTTAAATAACTATTCTTAAAAGATAGCCATCTCTGTGAATCTTTCTCAAACCATAACATCTTGCAAGAATTGTGTCTTCAGTATTAATATGGTGGCATTTAAGAAAAATTTTAAGTATCAGGAAGCCTTAAGAAATCGTGTGATAAATATTACTAATGTGCAGTCAATTTTTATCAACAAAGGTCTTTGACAAGTGTAACACCTTGTTTCGGAAATTTTGCTGATGTGATATCAGAATTTTGTGTGTACTTCATTCAAAAACTTTGCCTATTTCCATAATTGGGTTTGAACTACTTTTTATCACACGGTTACTGAAACCTCTACCTAATTTGAGAATAACTGTTACTTTATAAGGAATTTCAGTATCTGTCAAATTTACAAACCAAGTATCTTTATCTCCTTCTTCAAAGATTCTTTGCAAATTTAAATTTTGCTTTTAAATATTAGTTTGTTGATAAATAAAAATAGGAAGTTTTTTTTCATGTTCTTATCATTCTTGAAAATTTTTTGATTAAGGAAAATCTGATTTTTTAAAAGATTAATCATTTCATCGTGTTGTAAACATGCTTCTAATTCACTTCTGATTCTAGACATTTTTGACTTCAAAGGATTAAGATGATTTGAGGCACCTTTAGTCAGTAAATTTAGTAGTAACAGTTTAAAATTGTTTAAAGTATGTTTAAATATTTAGTGAAAAAGTACTATGAAAGGCAAAATTTTAAAAATTTGTTATTCAAAATTTTGAACAGTTGACAGAGTACTTGAAAACCCACTAGTTTTGTTTTCCATAAAAGAAATTTGAATATTGTTAGGATTGTTGAATATTGTCAAATTTCGATAACTATTGAATTTATATTGAATAGAACATGTTATGGTGTTTTCCAAATTTGGTTGTTGGATGCAGTTTCTGTTGTGGTTTGAAATGCTTAGGTTTAAAGCAGAAAATTGTTTGCAATTACTGTAAAAAAGGTCACTGGGTTAATTAATGTGAAAATGAAATAATAATAAAAAGCCACTTTAATACAAAAGGGCCCCGACAATTGGACAAAGTGACTCAGCATCAATAGATGTGGTTCTTGTAACTATCTGCAATGAAGCCTGTTCAGTTGAAACTGATACAGTGGATTATTGGATTGCGAATGGAGGAACAAAACAGTGACCAATTGTTTAAACATTTTTATTGAATTTAAGCAAGTTGAAGTTCCTTAACGAATTTAGGCAAAAAGGAAAGAAGCTATTGAAGCTCTTGGAAAAGACACAATCGAATTTATGTCTACTGCAACCAAATGTTGGCTTAAGGTGATGAGCAATAATCGTACTGACAAGAAGAGTTCGAAATATTAATGGTACGCTATTTAAGGCCCACGTCAATCTGATAATTCCAGAGCAGGAGGCTAGCCTGAATATGGGTTTTACAGATAGTGTGATCTTACAACTTTATCATGAGAGATCGAGACATCAAGACTAGTGTCATGTCAGGTCCACGATTGAGAAAGAAATCAGAATTAAAGTAAACCCAGATGAAGAGTTGGGCAAACTTTGAGTAAATGGCCAACAGCATCGGCTTCCTTCTTGCACAAGGAATTCAGCAAAAGAACCTGGTCAGCTAGCGTCAGCTGACGTATGCGGACGATTTGATAAACCATATGATAGCTGATCCCAGGACTTCCGTACATATGATCAAAGATCCTCTTTGTCACAACAGATGCATAACCAGCATTAACATTTTTTTTCCAAAACCTTGTCAGAATTAAATTAATATCTAGAACACAGCACTCATCACACTGAGGTGAACGATCCCGAATTCGAGATGATCGTCTCGTCTCCATCGATCTTTTTTATTAAAAATTCTTGATCTTGATTATATTGTAGTTACATCTAGTCGTATTGAAATCAAATCTTGATTCTATCTGAAAATGATCGGTATGCATCATTAGTGGAGAATTCGACAACGAGAACACAAAGAAGATTCTACATCCTAATGGAACTGAAAAAAGTCTTACAGCAGCGTATACACGCAAATAATTTCGAATATTATAATTTAGACATAAGGTATCTAGAAGTTATATAGGCTGAATTGGTCAACTCTTCAGTTTATTTTTTAAATAGAACTGCCAAATCGTATGTCATAGAAGCTGGTCCGCTTGAGTTGTGTTTGGGAAAAAGACCAGCATGAAGAACTTGTGGAATATAGGATCAGCATATAACAACCACATTCCAAAACAATTAAGAAGAAAAAATAGACAAGAAAGCTATCAAAGGTCATCTTATGGGATAAGGTGGAGATGAGCTATTCAGAATTCGTACAGGACAAAAATTGATATTCTCTAGAGATGTACATTTTAGAGAAAAGTTCAGCAACTAAAAAGAGTACTGGAAGCTTTTATTTCGAGATTCTAAACCTAACACAAAGAAACTCATGAAGAAGGAGAAGAGGAAAATAATTGCGAAGATTCTAAGAAGGTGGATGAAGAAGAAAGTAGTAATGAAGATTATGAAGCTGGAGATGAGACTATTATGCAGAAGCGGATTTCTGGCAATCTGCTGGTCGATAATTAAGGAACCGTTGCTCTATGAAGATGTCTAAGCCGTTTCAAGATTTTATAATGACAACTGATGATTTGATCAATAAGATGTGATCTATGAGGTCTATCTATGAGGTCTATGGATAGTGAAATGCATTCATTGAAAGGAATGAAAGTTGGAAAGTTGCATCTTTACCAGAAGGTGCTAAAGCCTTTTCTTGGAAATGTATTGTCTGTATCAAGCCAAATCGAGATGGCTGAACAGGCAAGTTTAAGGCAAGACTTGTTTTAGAACGATTTAACCTATACCAATGAATTGACTATGGAAAAAACTGTCAGTCGATTGGAATGTATGTTTAAAATTCGGTGAATATTAAAAATTATAGCAAGTGAGAAATTAAATTTGGCTAAGCTTGATGTATCAAAAGCTTTTCTGTGTGTTCGTCTAGAAGAAAGTATTTGGTCTAGCCAACCGAATTATTTTGTTGGACAGTTTGGTTCATCCCACTAAAAGTTTGGTAGGGTCAACAGAGTTTTGTTAGTTTAAAAATTATATTGTATACAGTTGTAGGAATTATCAAAATGGGAATTTTAGAAGTTTGCTCTATTTCCAATTTCTATCTCTGAGCCTTGGACAATTTATTTGATGGCGAATTTTTTTCATTTTGAATATCTTAATTACCCGAATTATATCTTCTTTTATTTACACAGATGCCAAAGAATATTTAAGAAAATAAGGGCCAAGAAAATCGAAACAATTTTTTTGGTAATGATTCATTAAAACCCGCAAGAAATAGGGTAAACTTTGTTGTCATCGAACAATGTAAAAAATGGAAAACCAGATAAATTGAAAAACGCTACAAATAAGAACTTATATTTTCTCATTTTTTTTAATAAACTTTATTATTATCTGTATTTCTAATCGAAGATTTTTCGGCTGCATTTTTTTTTTAATTTTGCAAATCATAAAGTTTAAAAGTTCTTTCTTTCATAACTTTTTCTAAATTTGTATTGGTGCCAAATATTAGAAAGTCCAAAGATCACATTCTCAAGAATTTTGAACTTAAAATCTTAATTGCTTAACGCTCTCTCGCGATAAGAAAATTATGAGAATTGTGAAACGGAAAATACAGCAAGATTTTAACGCTACAATTTGAATAATTTCTTTAATTAAATTTTTTTTTTATGTCAATCATTGTGATTTCAAACGATAAGTGTCAATAAAATTTAAAAAGTTCTTCAGATTAATGGGAAATTTTTTATTTATTTTTTTTTGTAAGGAATTTTCAGAGAAGATTGAAAAAAGATCAGGAAATATTTTGAATTATTTCGTGAAATTTTAAACAAGTGTGTGTAAAAGATTCTAAAGCAATTTCTTTATTTTGAAGGAAAAATTTAAATAATTTTTAGAGATTAGAAGGTTTAGAACAATTGTGTATAAGAGATTTTAAAGCCAAATTTTTGGAAATTTTGCCATATTTCATCATTTTAGAAAAAATTGAGTAAGTTTAAAAGATATTCAGAAGTTTTAGAACATTTTAAAAATAGTTAAACATTGCAAAGATTTTTAAAGAATTTTCTAAGGAGTCTTGAAAATGAAAGACATTTTTCAGGTTCCTAGGAAAAATTAAAATAATTTTATTCGAAAAATTAATTTCGAAAGACTTCAAAAGATTTTAAAAATTTTCAGAGAAAAATCTAAAAGATTTGAAGAAAAAGTTTGAAGAAAATTTTTAAATAATTCCTACAGATTAGAAAGCTGAGAAGATCTGACAAGACAAAAAAAAAAGAATTTTCCTTATATTCGGGAAAAAATTTAAATTACTTTTTATTTTGAAAAATTAATTTTCAGACAAAATTAAAAAAGGTTTTGGAAAATATCAAACGATTTCCTAAAATTTCGAAAAAGATTTTAGAAGATTTTAAATCAAAATGTTTGAAGTTGGCATGTTTACTAAATTGAAACAAATAAAAATGCCAGTAAATCCAAGAAATATTTTGCAGAATTGAAAATTCAAAATGAATTTTAAACTTTTAAAGGTTTTTAGAAATACAGATTTTGAAAGATTTCCAAACTCAACGGTACGAGCTTTAAAATATTTTCGAAAGTTTTCAAGGCAATAAAAAAATTGTCTTAAAATTTCTGGCAAAATTTGGGAGATTATAATGTAATTTAAAAAAATTTTAAATGATATTTGAAAATTGGGAGATAAATTTGAGTCAATTAAAAATATTTTGAGGAATTTAAGACGTTTTCAATAGATTAGAAGTACTTATTTTCTGATTCTGAATTCTCATAATTTAATTTCAACATGGATTTAACATTTCGAAAATTAATTTTCGAATCATTTGAGTAATACAAAACATAAAAAATAGTCATTAATGGTTGAGACTAAATAAAAATTTAAAAAATTAACGACTAAAATAAAATGAGAGGTTTTTAATGAATTATCAGGGGAATCTTATTATTTCTTCTTGTGCAATATTATCTTTTTTTCTGTTCAGAATTTGATTAAAATGAGAACGTTCTATGTGCAACAAATCTAGTAAATACGGAAATTTTTTTGATCTAAAATAAACAGTCTTCATCCTTCCACTTTGATTATTTAGAAAGTATTTATTTAAGGAATAAAAAGAGAGTTGTTGTAAGATAGAAGGCCTAAAAGTTTATAAAGCACCCATTTATCGAGACAATGTTATCTTTTAGTTTGATTTATTTCATCAATATGAAGATTTTTCCTCAAATTATCAATCTGGCATTATTGGGCTGCCTTTATTTTCAAAGTAAGTTTATTTTAATACTAACATTATTGTTTGTGAAATTTATTGTATATACGGTTTATTATAAAGACTGTAAAATCAGAACCGAAACGATAAAAAAATTTTAATAAAAAAGTTTTGGAATTTCAAGCTATTTAAAGTAGCTTCATAAAATTTTGTTGAGTCAATTAGTAGAAAATTGATCTTTTCTTATATTTCTCAAGACCAATATTTATTATAATTTGTATTATCTTTTATATTGTTTTACCTCACCTACAATGATTTTAAAATCAAATAAAAATTTAAGCCTTGTAAAGATAACTTTATATCAACAAAAACAGATTTCTGATTGATTCCGACAGAGCTTAAATATGACCTTTAGTAGATTTTTTTCTTTAATTAATTTATTTATTTATAAAAATATAGAATTTTCTCTACAGTGCATTTTGTAAATAAAAATTTACAAATAATAGGTGGCATTATTTATAAAAAGAACGTTTTAATTGTTTTTTGTGGGTTTTCAGTTTTGAAATTCATCTAGCTTGCAAAATACTTCCGTAAATCAAATAATTTTTGTAGTTCTAATATTTTTCTCTCTGAAAATTTGTACAATAAAACAAATATTAGTTTAAAATTCCCGGAAAAGCAAGACCTTTTTGTAAACACCGGAAAATGACAGTGCATTTATTTCTTGACTGGAAATTAAAAAAAAATTTGAAAGAAAAGTTATCCGATCGATTAAAATATTACGAATTTCGTATCACATAATGATTTAAAATAAGTTTGATTACATTTTTTTAAATAAATTTTAAGTTCAATTGTTAATTTTTTAAATTATGAATGCTTTCAATTTATATCGCGTAATGTCTAAAAGTATTTTAATTTAAAAAGTTTTATATAATTTATTTTACAAGAAGACGCTAAGTTTATGTTTAAAATTGTAAGCTATTTTTAATAAAAATATTTTTTAATTAATAGATTCCTAATTAAACGCTTTCATTCAACTTCAAATCCTATATAAATGTGCTTTCAGTTTAAAATATTACATTTTCAACCAACTCAATTTTTAATTTTGTAATTAAAGAAAATAACGATTTCGAAAATGTAGCAATATTTGGCAACGTCTGAATTTCATAATTTTAAATTGAGTAACCAACAATTGAAGAATTATTAATTTTTTTTATCCTAAAACTATTATTTATTAGATTTCCATTATTATAACAATTATTATTAATGTCTCTGATTTTAAATTGCTTAAGATTTATTCATTTTAGAATATTCAAATTGAGAGCTTGGATTTTTAATTTGTAACCAGAAATCTTCGAAATGTATAATATATAGAAGTTCAATTTTTTTCGGTTTAGCAATATTTGATTTTAAAGTATTCGATTGAAAATAGTAACAATACGTCACAGCTAAATACATTTTATTATTTGTTCGAAAACTTAACAATTTTCTTAGACACCTTTTTTTATTACAAATTCAAATTTGTTGTAAAAATTCGTCTTTTTCGATTAAAAAAAAATAACTCTTTTCGTAGAACATAAACGTTTTGTTTCAATTTCATGTTCTTTTTGCTAATAAGTCAACGAAATTTTTTTTGGATAAAAAATATTTTTTCTGAAAACTTGTATTTTTGATTTAAAAAATAATATTTTTTAGTATAAATATTGCATCTTTCTTGGATGAAAATGCAACTTTTTGGTTGAAAATTTAAGAATTTTGTTGAAAAGTCATACTTTTTGGTTGTAAATTCAGCTTTGTTGAAAATTTAACTATTTCGCAGAAAATTTACTTTTTATTTATATTTAATATTTTGGGGTTACAACGAGAACTAAAAGCCTTCCTGGCTAAAAATTGAACTATTTTTGGCTCATTTTTTTCTTTCTTTTTAATTAAAAACAGGTTTTATTAAAGAGAAATTTCATCTTTCATGGATAAAAATGCGGCTATTTGATTAAAAATTAATTAATTAATTAATTAATTAATTTAAAATTGTTGAGAATTCAACTAATTTTTGAGAAATCATCCTTTTTTTTTGAAAAAATTCGTCTTTTTGGATAAAAGATCCAATTTGTTACATAGAACCTTATTTATATTTAAAAAATTCATATTTTGGTCTTGAAAAGTGAGTTGAAATATTTTAAAACAGAAAACTCAACTAGTTTCTTCAAAAACTTATCTTTTTGATTTTAAAAATTATATTTTTTTGCAGAAATGTAATTTTTTTATGAAAAGTCCACTTTTTGGTTAAAATTTAATCTTCTTTGCTTAAGTGTTCAAACTATTTTGTTTGAAGGATTTGGTTGAATCACTTATTTAAAGAGATTATTTTTTTGTTGAAAATTTATATTTTTAGTTGAAAATTCATCTTCTTAATTAAAATTTTAACTGTTCAGTAAAAAATCCTATTTTTAAGATTAATCTTTTTGAGTTGAAGATTCTCCTTTTTGGTAAATGAATAATTTTCTGGGTTTGTAATTTCATTCTGGTTGGGTAAAAATGCATCAGTTTCGTGGGAAATACATTTTTTGCTGAAATATGCCATTTTTATAGGAATTAAGACTTGCTTTCTTTAAACTAAACTAATAATTTTGAAAATTTTAAATTTGCACAATCACCCAACGCATTGAATTTTAGAGCAAATTTTTTCAACACCAAAATTAAATAGAGGAAATTCTAAAGCAGTTGAAAGCAAAAAAACCTACCTTTAATAGGTGCCGAGTTGTGGTTGTTGAACACTTTTGAACTTTTCCTCAGGGAAAGTGGTGCAAGAGAAAAAATTTTTAGACAAGAAAATTATGCATAAACCTAAAAAAATATAATTTTCCAGTCTTATTAGATCAAGAGTTATGAATCTTTAAAGAAACATAATTTTTTTCTATTTTTCCATCATTTGTAGCCAACAAAGTTTTATCAAAACTGCTCCTTTTAAACATACCCTACAGAAAAGCGCTAAGAAAACTAATTATAGAGGACTAAATTGTTTGTAAAGTATAAAAAGATTAATATCTGTTCTCAAAATTAAATTTTAGAATACAAACAAATGAACTGTTTTTACATTGTATTTTTATTATTTATAACAAATGTTATTGACGAGATTAGTCTTATAACGTTGAATTATTTTATATTAACTGTGCCAAAAATTAATAAACTAATCATCACGGAGAAAAAATGTATTGTTAATTGTTGATATTAAAAGTATAGGTAAACAAATTAATTACATAATTTTGTAAGTGACGAAGGAGCTAATTAAATAATTCAATGATAAATGTCAGATCCCTTGCATAGAAAATGTTTTTATAAATCTATTTTTGTACTTGATTCTCGATAGGTGTGAAGGGTGGATAGCGAAGGCGGGGTATCCGAAAATGAAAGTAGATGAGAAAATGTCGGTATTTGGGAATTTTTTTTGTAGGAAGTAGAAAGGTGAGGGTAAATCAGAATGTAGGAGTGGTAATTGTGATGTACTGGAACGTATCAGGGGTGCAGAAGAAAGGTGAGGATTTTTGGAGGTATATCCAGGAACTTGATCTGATGGGACTGATAGAGACGTGGGTAGAGACAACGCAATGGGATAGAACTGAGTCAACGTTGCCACAGGAGTATAGGTGAGTTCTCCAGGTGACGGTCAGAGTGAAGAAGAAAGGAAGACCTCCTGAGGAAATTGTAACAGGGGTTAGGGATGGATTAGAGGAAGAAGTTCATGGTGCGGGAGAGAGGAAATACGTGCAAATCAGGGCATTAAAGATAGCATTGATCACTTATAATTTTTTTTCTGTGTACGATAAGGATGGAACGCCAATGATTAAAGAAAGGGTGAAGAGTTGCTGGGAGACAGAGATGAGGGTATTGTCGTACTGGACGACGACTTTAATGTGAGAATATTTAGGGAAGGCGACCTTTATAAAGAAGGGTACAACTTTCATAGGAATTCGAAGGCTAATGTAATAAATATGGACTGAGAGATTCTAGAATATTGGACCTATGATATAGGCTGGGCAGTGGCGAATGATATGATAACAGGGGGCAAGGAGAGAAAATACGCATACACAAGTAATGTGGGAGTATCGGCGATAGACTGTGTGCTGGTGAATATTTAAGGGTGGAAGGAGACGGAGAGATTCGCAGTGGAAGGGAGAATTGAATTATACCATCAGCCATTAGGGTTGTGGATAAGGCGGAGGAGTGGCGGAACGCAAGGTGGACAAGAGGTGACATTGGGGGAGAGAGTCAGCTGAACGACGGAAACGGAAGAAGATATGTGGGAGGATTTGAGAGAAAAAGTGATAGGCGGTGTGCAAAAGAAGATATTCAGAAAGAAGAAGAAAGGAATCGTAGGACCGTGGTGGGATACGGAATGTAAAAAGATGAAAGAGAAGGCCAATAGGAAGTACAAAAATTGAAAAGAGGGAACTGCGAAACGGAAGGAGTACATACAAATCAGAAAGAGTTTCAGATTGATGCTTAAGAATAAGGGACAGGAAAAGTAGAAAGATCTGGACGAGATGAGCAGTTTTAAGAAATAGGGGCGCATGTGAAAGATAATAAATCGATTTAGGAAGCGTATAGTGGCGATGAGGGATAAAATAAAGAGTGACAAGGGGAGGCAGTTTTTAACAGAATCCTTTCAGGGCTCGCATTCACAAAAAAAATTTGGAAGTAGAAGAACGAAGGAGAAAGAGATGGGGCGGTTGCACAGCGACGTCATAGAGACACAGATAGGGAAGTTAAGAAGGTCAAAGACAGCAGCGCTTGATGGGATAGAGAAGGAAGTGTGACTGTTAAGTACACAATAGGTTAGGGAGAGGCTAAAAGAGGAAGTGAAAAAAATATGGAAGGGTGCGGGATTTCCAGCAGTGTTGAGAGAGGGTTTAATAGTGACACTTTTGAAAAAGTGGATATGTATATGCAGGAAAATACATAGGAATTATGGTAACGAATACGGCGTACAAAGTATACGTAATTGCGTTGGCTGACAGGCTCCAGATCGATGCGTAGGGAAAAGGAATATTGCTGGAGGCGCAAACGGGATTTAGGGCGGCAGGAGCATTATCTAGAACATCTATATTCATGCAGTACGAGGTGGGTTTATTGTGCATCTTAAAGGCGCGTTTCCTTCGGTGGTTAGTGTGAGGTTTTAGAAGGCGGTGGACGAAAGGGGAGTGGAGAGAGGCCTGATCGAGAGACTAAGCGAGGTATGTAAATAGACGAAAGATAGGGTGAGAGAAGGGGAGAGAATTTTAGAGGGTTTCTAGATGGATAGGTGGTTAAGGAAGGGCTAGAGGCCAGAGTGGTAGGAGGAATTAGGGAATGGTCACTAACGTGATCACATTACATAATGCTGTTATCAATGAGCGAGGATACCTCAAAGGACATGATGACGAGTATGAGAAGGTACTTTGCTAATAATGGGCTGGAGCTAAATGCGAAAAAGTCAAAGGTTATGGTGTTCAGGAAAGGAGGCGAAATAGATAAGCGAAAGCGGAAGTGGAAGCGAAGCGGAAGCGAAGCGGAAGCGAAACACAGCTCAGGAAGTGACAGAAGTTGTGTAACTATATTTCCTGTTTCGAAGAAATGGGGGCGTGGATGGTCATATAAAAGAGAGTGAGAAGGCCAAATGTAATGATGAGACCAGTGTGGGGACTGGAAAATAAATTGTTAGCAGATGATTTTGTGAGGAGAATGAAATTGTTGACGTCTCTAGTTATGAGTGTCTTTTTTCTGAAGTAGAGGTGTGAGGATGGTAGGAAAGATAGGACGAAAATGTGATACGAGGGATGTACGTGAAATAAACGCAGAGGTTGACAAAAAACGCCTAATGACATTGTAAGAAGAGGGACGAGGAGAACAAGTTTAGGGATTATAACGGGAAGTCGATAGTGTAAATATAAGGAGACATTTTTGGAAGAGAGCGAAAGTGAGCTGGTTCAGGAGTATTGGTGGGGGACGGAAAATAGGAGAGTGGGTGGGAAGATGGAGGCTGAAATAGAAAGACATTTTAGACCGAATGAATTGCAGATGGATCAAGTGAGAAAGATGCACAAGGAAGGAAGGTATATGCGATGATTAAGAAGAACGGCATGGAAAGAAACAAAACAGAAGGGGAGGAGAGAATAAGAGAGAGAAGGTTTAACAGAAGCTATGCGTGAACTATACCAAGGGAGAGAGTGAAATAAGTGTTTGAGAAAGAAGAAAAATGCAGTCAGGAGCTTATAGGGAGGATGAGAAACGTATGCATGGTAGATTTCAATAGGTTCTGGATATCTAGAGAGAAAAGGATGTGTGAATTGTTCTCGATGGCAGATGCAAAGCTGTAGTGTTGGTTGGAGGAGTGATAGTAGGTGGAAAGGAGTGGAATAAGTATGGAGGTATTGTCGCATTAAAGGGGGAGGTTAGTAGCTTTGGTGAGGTGGTGCTGGGTAAGATGGTAAAGAAGAGAAACAAGTTGAAAGGGGAATGGAGAAGGAGAATTTTAAATCGAAGAGGAAGTGGATGGAAGAAAATTGTAAATATCATAAATAGAAGAGAAGTATCCTGTATAGGTCGCGGAGGCAGAGGTGCACAATGTGAATTAGCCAAGATTTTTTTAAATTGTGAAAGTTTAGGTTATAATATTAATACAAAACCTTCATACTTAACTTTTTTTGTTGCCCAATTAGGTAGCAGTGGGCTTCCACATGTGATTCCTGCAAACACTGTTTTTGTAGAAATGGATGCAGCAACTTATATAGGAGAAGAACTCGAGAGATATGGACCACAGGCTTGCCCCGTCTGGATGTTAAAGGAGTTCTTTCATAGTACGTTGGTCATTCCTGCAATGTATATACGTCCAGAAGATGGATGGACATATCGAACAGCTCTAGTTAATGTCTCTCTACCAGTTCAAACTGATTCTTTTTCTCCTACTCCAGGGTCAGCTTACATACACATATATCTAGAACATATCAAACATCATATATATTTGAAAGCCGGGCATTTTGTAGAACACCATATTCCGAGAAATCAAGTGCAAAATGTAGTTACTCCTCATTACCCACTCAAAAGCCGCATTTATATTAGAAAGGGACATGGCGCTATCTACTCTGCACCAATAATTGTATATAACCCGCCCTCAGGGCATCCTCATAATAACGCGGGTCTTCAAAAGGACGCTAATCTTCATTGGTGGTAAAAAGTATATGGTTAAGCAATTTTAAACCTGTGTTCTAAAAATCAACCAGATGGCGTAGTTTTCGTCTTTATTATTTTTATCAGGCTCCTCTTCATAGAAATTGCAACCGATTTTAAACAGTAGATCAAGCCTAATGTATTGAAAAACTGCTCTCGTGTGTTACAAATAAATATATCTCTAAAGAATGTTACTTAGTGTCTCAACAATTATTCCTGTACGACTGTGAGAGAATAGGAGTTTTTTAATGTTTTAGATATGACGGAGTATCTAATTTATGCGAGAAAAGAGTAAAGTGAGATAAACGAAATGATTCAATAAAATGCGTTTTGTTAGGTTGAGCGAATCAAATTATTTTGTTGGTCAATTGGAACAGAAGACGTATTTTTCGCATCTTGCATAATTTGATCGCAAAATGGAATTGTTTATTTTTCATTTAAAGGAAATTTTAATCTTTTCAAGTACTGTGAAAAACAGTAGAGAAATTTTTGGAATATCGAAAAAAGTCTAAAATTTTTTTCAAACAGTATGATTAGCTCAGCCCCTAAATAAGGATAATTACTGGTAGTCGGGTTGGATTTCAAATAATTGGATAGATTCGATTTTTAAATAAGATTAAACCTGAATTATTATTTTATTCCAGGGACTTCGTTATGAATTTATTACAAATAGACGTAGGGGAAAAGTGCTTTTCATGACCTGTTCTTAGATCAAATCATGTACTTGTAGGAAAGGAAGAGTGATCTCTAATTATACAATTTTAGGGGAGTCGCCGACCAGCACATGCTTCACATCTGGAGTTGATAAACTAGAATGATGTGTTCAAACATATGTTATGCTTTCTCGATGAACAGTATTTCATGGGGGAAGTAATCAGTTCCTACGCAGATGAGTCATTTTAATCTCTGCGGTCAATAGATAAAGATAGAGATCCTCAAACAGAATCGCTTTCCACTGATCTGCCCTGTCGCCTTTGCTTCTCTTCGTTGCACACCTGCTCGAAACTTGGAGAACCGAGACCCGTTCTGGCAAAATGGAAAAACCCAGTTTTTCATAATCAAGCTGCTATTCGCCTTGATCTATCTTCATCAGGGTTATGTCATGTATCACATATAGCTACACAGAGAGAAGATACGAGTGTACAGGAGTTAAGGCCAGAGGGCGACTGCACTGAAGGTCACAAGACAGAAGAAACCTCGCCAGGATGAAGGTGACAACAGAACCTAGTCGAGAACGCAATGCAAGATGATGGAGAACTCGAAGATTAGCTACTAGAGACCGCAACATTCGAAGGTTCTCATATCTATTGTAGAAACGAAAAAAGAAAACAGAGCCAAATAAATCATATATCTAAAAAATTTAACCATTAGGAGTGTCGAATTCAGTCATGATGCAAACCAAGCTTATGTTCCTAAATTTATAGCTAAATTAAGATTTGTGCTTTTCGGGAAATCAGCAACATCAAAAACAGAAAAGACAAACGAAACTAGAGCTTGAAGAAGAAAGTGCAAAGCTGAAATAACAATTAAAATTTAGTGATATGGAAATGAGTACAAATTAAGTAATTACAGGAGTGTAGTTATACGTATTTTATTTATTTGTTCAGTTTGTAAGAAAACATAGAGAGAGAATGTATAGATCCTAGGTGGGAAAAGGAGTTCACCTACATTAAATGGTTGGGTCTGGAGTAGGTGCAGTTGAGGGTGAAGAAGACAGATTATCCAAATCGGAAACAAAAAAGAGAGAGTGGTTTCGGGCACTGCTGGCAGCGATGCTCAGGATGTCCGTAGTTCCAACACCCAAACGGGGTGAGGATCTGGGGGGAAAGCAAATTATGGTCTAAGGGAAGTAGATGCGACGGGAGACCAAGAGGGTAGCGATACCGAGTTGGTTTGATTTGATGCATCCTTGTGGATTCAGGACAGATAATCTGCACCGCAAGAGGGGCACCATAACTTCAGACGAGTTTCCCGACAGTTATTTTAAGAAAGCTCTTCGAGGAACGATATCATGCCTGATTTTGAAGACTTCCTGGTTTCCTTTTCCGTGGGCATCTCTTGGAGGATGACGGTAAAGGAGACACTCATGGCTCATCTCTGAGCTTATTGAGCTTCCAGGAGACCAGAAGGAGACGGGAAACTCCTCGTGTAAGTCTTTCATCAGCTCGAAAGACGGCTGAAGGTGTTCTTCGCCCGGGAAAACTTCCCTATCGTTATGGTCAGCCATTGAATCGGTATTCAAGGGGAGGGTACCGAATTATCCATGTAGAGTACAATAGGCTGCCAGTTTTGGATACGGAATTTTCCTATGATCTTGTGAGACAGGTTACAACGTTTACGGACAGTGCGGGGCAGCACTTTCGAAAATATGTACGGTCCGAGATATCTGGGACGTAATTTTACGAAAAAATTCCTATTACTTGAGGAAGGGACTCGACAGCGAGATAATAATAAACCTCATATATGGGAGCTTGATCCTTTACGACAAAGATTATAGTATTGAGATTATTTTGAAAACGCGTTATCTAAACGTTTAGTCAGCCAATCGTGTGTAGATTAGATCTTGTCCATTTTAACTTTCCAAGATCAGGGCTACGGGTTTTAATTTTTTTTAGTGTATTAACTCGTCTTCTAAAGGAATTAGTGAGCTGAGGAACTCTACCAAGGTTTAGAAAAACGGGGGAACGTTTACGAGAAGAATGATAAACCGAATTATACGCGAATCGAAACCCAGGATGTTATTGATCCCATATATTTTTATCTTTATTTATGAAAGAAAAGACCACAGTTTTCTGAATCCTATTAACTCGTTTCACGGTGTTCGTTTTGGGGCAATATGAAAGTGTAGTGGCATGGAAAATTTTGAATTCTTCTGCTAAAGGACCAAACTATTGAGAGATATTCTTTCTCGGTAGTTGAGTATTTACTTTCGACATCCTTTAAAGTTCTACTGGCGAAGAATAAGATGTGTTCTTAATTATTGATACTCTGAGTTAGAACGGTTCCTAATCCAGATTTTTTTGCATTCGTTTGTAACAGAAAAGGGATTTATAAATTAGGATAAGATCAAACGGACGCTTCTGATAAGCATCGCCTAATTCTTTCAAAAGCAAATTGATTTTCTTCATACCAAAATTCAACGCTATTTCTTTTTTTATAGTGATAACAACGGATTAGCTAAATTTGCAGAATTTGGGATGAACCTGCAGCACCAACTTAAGATTCTTAAGAATGCACGAAGATCTTTAATGTCACGGGGAATGAGGAACTTTAAGATAGGCTCCATTTTTTGGGTTTCGTCTATAAAACATTTTCCTTGATCAGATAACTAAAGCAGTGCACTTGAGAGCAACATAACTAGCACTTATCGCCAGTCATTTTTAAACCAGCTACCTCAGTTTTCTTCAACCTTTGAAAGCTATTCGTGATATTGTTAGAATATTTGCTTGGCAATAATAATGTCATATAAGTATGCGAGAGCGACAGGTTACAGTTCCGTACCTATTATTTTATACAAAATACGTTTCTTCTAACGGGGCTTTAATTTTTTTAATGTTTCATCTCAGCCTAAAGAAGGTGTATTCGCTCTACAATACACCTCAGCACTTCATTTCCCAACCAATTAAGACAATCGGTTTTAATTAACATCTTCTTTCCGGATGAAAAACAACACTTTCTCCTAGATTCCTTTCAATCGGTATATGTATGTCCTGAGTCATCAGAGTTCCAACATTTGAGGTAGAAATTATTTTCCTTATAAGATGTATTATTATTGATAAACAAAATCCATCGAGACTTCTAAAATAAAACACTCACTATCCTACTGCAGAAATACGAGCCTCTCTTGGCGCATATCGTATCGCGAATCGGACCATTTATTTTTGGGAATTGTATAGGCTAGGTCCGAAATTAACGACCAGTCTGAAACGAGGGGAGGTTTAGAATTTCTTGCCACGTGATAGCTTTTTTCTGCCATATTGTCTAAATATTCTAGGTCAGTGAAATTTCGAATATTATTCTTATAGATCGCTAAGTGTAGCCTAGGTAAAATTTCTCTGTGTGCCTACCTAACCTTCTAGATACTGACAACTTAGGGGTTCATTTATTAAACATGGTTCTAATTGCAAGTCCGAATCTCCAAATCTGACTCTTAGATCCGGCGGAAATTGATGGTAATTTCGCCACAAAATTTTGGAAACTCTAGACTAGTTGAGAGCAATGCCCCTTAGGAAAAACGTGATCACTCTTAACAAATCATCATCAATAATAGGTCCGATTTAGCGCCCTTTCTTAAGGAAACTACGAGAGTCATGGTAAGAGGGGTGGGGACCCTCGAAGATGGTTTCCGGTTAACTTGAGGAATTGTTGACGTAAGACCTACGCTAGGGGTTTAAGGCTCGAGAAAGTTGGCGAGAGGGATTCCGATTACTCGATTCGCGTAGGTAGGGAATGTTCTCGAAGCGTTTTTGAAGTTTTTATACCTGAGTACTGGTCAGCTGCTCGAATGCCTCTCATGATCTACTTCAGACTCAGGTACATATCTAACGTTCGGCCGACTTGAATATAATTAATCGGGTTCGTGATAACGATGAACAAGATGTGCTGCTTTTCCAAGACAGATTCTAGCCCGCGCTGTGAAATGTGACACTTCATTTTTATTTATAGTACGAACACAAGACGTATGATTTCATTGTGGTCTTCCGGGTTTGTGCTGTTTACTTTGAACACTTATCGAGAAATAACTCAGCTGATCACCCAAATATATGAGACTTTCTAATACTTCGAAATAAGAAGAGTCTATTTCGGTCTGTAAAGCGACGCTTATCCCTCTCATTTTGAAATTAGTAAGTGGATGATTGTTGAAATATTCCAGGGATGGACACCCATTTATGATTCGGAGAATTTTAATGTTTTACATGATCAAGATTTCCACGAGGGGTGGTTCCTGATAGACTAGGGCGTTTGAATTCAAGCAAACTGCGTGTAACAATCGCTTGTACAAGGCAGCGAAATTCTTATTGTCAATAATGGGGAGACTTCTTCCCTATAATTCGGCAATAAGTTTTTCTTTATTTAGGACGTAAATCCACAAACCGGGTTTCCTAATTTAATTTATTTAATACGGATTGTATTTTTCAAAGAATGGTTGATAATAAATGTAGAAGGGAAAAATAGAATCTCACAAGTTCTAGGCTTGCGTTAAATAATTGTAGGTCATGGGCCACTTCAATATAACCTGATAAATAATAATAGTATAAAGGGGAAATTATTTGTCTCCAAGGCAAAAAGTAAAAAATATAGACGCACCTGTACAAATAAAGAACGAATCAATTTAAATTAAGTATCAGAATTTTGGAAATCATGAGAATCATTTTCTATTTCTGGGACCCACGTTGAGCTCTAAATTCTGACACTGTTTTTTTTTCTTTTATGGGATTTTGGGGGTCCTCTTAGCAGACCACAACCTGCTGGTTACTATTATAATTAATTTCCGTTCTTCTTCATTCAAGGAAATTTGAAATTTAATTTGAGTTAGGCGCTGGTCCTTGCTTTGGACAGATACAAAAGAAAACAAAATTGCCCTTTCCAGAATATGAGTATGAAAGCTTTGGTGTCAAACTGTACAATTTCCAACCTGTATAATTCCCAAATAAACTACATGGACGATAACCGATAAGAAGGGAGAAGAGCGAAGCGACCAAAAAATATAAAGTAGATTAAAGGAATAACAAAAGTAGGGAAAAATTAGAATTTTTAAAGAAATTTTTCTGGTTGAGTGAACGGGTGTAAATTAATTGGGACTTACATTCAATAACATTAATTACAAAGAATTAGAGGCAGGATCGAAAACATTATAATTCTAAAGAGAGGTGTTTACTTTGCAGAACATATTCTTAGATAAGATAAGATACATGTGATGGGAGGTGGGTTGATCTCTAATTATACAATTTTGGGGGGGACGCTTCATACTAATAAAAAATTGAAACATTCCAATGGTAAAAATTATACCTTGTCTGAACCATAAAAAACGATCAAGATCCTACCTTATCACTGCAATTTTTTAAAAAGTAGCCGATTAGCATTTGATTTGAAACTCAAGTTCACAAACTAGAATGATTCTTTCGCTGGTAACTTTCTATAAATTTTGATTGATGCAAATATAAGGATGGCCAAATATCACATTCTAAAGAATTTTCAAATTAATATTTTAAATTTAAAAGCTTTCTTGTGATACGAAAATTATGAGTCTTGTTATCAAACATTAAATTTTTTCTGATTTTTAGAAACTGTGTGTACTGAGATAGAAATAAGAATGACAAAGAATATGATTCTAATGTTTGATTTTCCTTCCTCCTCCACCTCTAATCCACAATAAATAATGTAATAACCTTTAATAATGATAAATTTTATACCCCTAAGAAGTCAAGTAAATAGGGAAAATTTTCATATCTGAATAATCAATCTTCCTCTTTCACTTTTATTATTTAAAAAATATTTATTCAATGAATAAAAAGAGCTCTGTCATCAGATGGAAGGCCTAAAAGTATATATGGTACCCACTTATCAAAGTAGCGTTCTCTTCCAGTTTCGTTTATTTTATCAACATGAAGATATTTATCGGAACTCTCATTCTGATATTATTAAGCTGTCTTTATTTTCAATGTAAGTTTACTATCATAATGAGATTATTATTATTATCTAAAATATCTGCAGCTTTGTGTATTGAAATCTAAACTGTAAACTGCTAATTTTTCAACTTCAATATGTAGAGAATTGAGCTTTTATTATATTTCTCCAGAAAAATATTTATTAGCATTTTCAGTGTATTTCTTACTTTGTTTTATATCAATTTCAATTATTCGAATGTTAAATAAAAACTAATGCCTTTCAAACTGAATTTATTAGAGTTAAGTTAATGTAGGTTATAGTAGAGGTAATTGTTTTTTGGTTAAAACTTTTATTAGATAGATAACCGTTTATTTTTCAGCCTGCTGGCCTTAAAAAATTGACTTGCTTACACTTCCATTTTTACAGTATTTCCTTACAACTA
>JAWWLR010000165.1:7163316-7175912 GCA_035041075.1 Acraspis erinacei | reverse complement strand
CGCGAATCATTCAATGCGAGGAAGTAACGAGGAACTTCGTTCCCAATGCGTTTCCCGCGACACGTTCTTAGTTTTTTAACCTGCCTCTTGCTTAGATACTCGTACACAATTTTATTGGGATACGTCACTTGGCGAATCGACGGAATCTCGAAAAAAATTAAGGACAACAAGGATCTTTTCAAAACACAGTGAACAGCAGCACTTCTCAATGCTTGAGACAAGTCCCGGGCCATGACTGCAACTCACAAGTGACCCTACAGAAGTTTCACTCGCCGATTTGGATGAAACTTTGTAAATTTGTAGAGTTATGGAAAATAATAGATACATATTTTTTTATATCGGCAAAGGTTCAAGTTTAAGGGCAGAAACCACCCCTTTACATCTAAGGAGTGGTTTTCGCGTTTGAATTGGAATGAGTGGATTGATTTAAAAGTTGAAATGCTTATTTGGGGTCAAAATTGCCAAATTCAAGATGGTGGACTAAAAATATCACCTAACCTTCAAAGTGAAGGACGGTTTTTACGTTTGAACTGGAATCATTCGTGTAATTTGAAAGCCGAAAAGTTTCTTAGGGATTTTGGATGTGCTGAGTTGAATTTGAGATCGAAATTACAAAATTCAAGATGGCGTATCAAAAATAGTGCATCGTTCCGTGTCATATGAGTATTGCTTCACTTGAACTAGAATTATTCTAGCGATTCGAATACCAAAATGCTCCTTAAGAGTTTTCAATGTTGCGGAATTCAAATTTGAGGTCAAAATTATAAAACTGAAAATGTCACAATTGTCATTTATAGTAAATGTATACCAAAGATGATCATTCGAGAGTTATCGATGTGAACAAATTCAGACCTCGCACTTCACTGAACCTAGGAATAATGAACAAGGAGGTGGTGAGTATCTATTCTTACTTTTACTTTTTTGTTGTTTGTATTCATTTATTTAGTTCCACAATCGTTTATTCTTTTATTTCCAGGTGCTTTTTTTCATTTTCCATAGCTTATTTTCTTATAATCATCAGGAATAATTTCATTCCAGTAGAAATCATAATTGAATGTGAATTTCTAGTCATTCGAAATAATTTTTTTCCTCAACGGAATTTGAAATTATGTTTTAATCGTCAAATTCCAACCCGACTGGTTACAAATCGTAATTTTTCTACATCAAACTCACGAAATTATAGATTCTATTGCCACGTATTCATTCGCGTCTTTTCAAAAATGTTTTCATCGAAGAAAAGAAACATATATATTATACGCTACATCGAATTCTAAGTCAAAAGTCTTTCACTAGTTCGAATAGTGGGGATAAAGCGATCTATAAAAATATGTTTCATTTCGATTTATATTCATGCATATAGTCACAGAATACAATCACTTATATATATTATGCAATCTTTCACTTGGTATTCGTTTTGGTCTGTTTAACATGTCCAGGAATGTCAACAATATTTTGAAACTATTAACAATAGCATTCGGCTAACCTTATTATGTTTTAGAATCTTCCATTACTCAAGATAAATAAGTGTTTAGTTTGCAATTAGAAGTTCTCATAATAAATTCAATCGATGATTCTCGGTTTGTTGAAAGTTATGATGCTTTGCATTTCAAAAATGCCAATGATATTTCAGATCCTGTTCCAGTTGAAGGCAGTGATGATAGTGGTATATTTAAGGTCGAGACAAACTTACAATTAGATTTCGATCAATCTGATTATGCCGGAATCGATGAAGAATATAAAAAACAAGCTGTGGAATATTGTATGTCATGGAGAAACGTAAATAAAAAATTCAAAGAAGCTGTTCAGAAATCCATGGCAGTTCAAAACTTGGACCTTCGAGGGTGGGCTATAAAAGCTCGAAATGAAGTGCCTTTATCGCCAAATATATTCGAAGGTTCTGCTAAATTGGTACATGAATTTCAATAGATGCATCGAATTGTTTTTAAAAAAATAAACAAGTTTTTCACGCAAAAGTCATTTATTGATAAAGATAAACTTGAAAAAGACGCCAATGGATTAGTGCAAAAAGTGAAATATAAAAAGAAAAAAGTTTAAGCAGTGACACAATCAATTAATTTCATGATTTACAGGTATACTATACAACCTTTAATTTCCGGAACTGGTATTTTGTTATCACTCCTATTTATTTTGTTACAAGAAAAGGATAGGAAATTTAGAACAGAAGTGCAAAAAAACTAGTATCTTATCTAAAAATGATAAATAAGGATTTGGTAGATCGTTTTTGGATGAAAAAATGTTGTGAATTAATTTTTTTTCGTTCCCTGTGTCGTTTTTCCAAAAAATTAATTTCTTATTTTTAATATTATTTTTTATGATCAACACAACAACTAAGCATCCTATCAAAAAAATTATTCATGACACATTCGTAACTCTTTTTTGGTAGAGCAACTTTAGTCTATTCATTTTTTTCACGGCTTGTGTCGTTTGTCCAAAAATAACTTTTTTTAATTTTTAATTATGTTTTCATAAATAAAATAAAAACTGCGTGTCCCATCAAAAAGTGACCGCAAAATGGAATTCATGGTTTTTCATTATTTTTTATGCTGCAAAAATTGGAACTTTCTTTTTTTTTAATTTGGTAAGTGCTATAGCTCTAGTAATTTTTTCGTTATCAAACAAAGTCATTAAGTATCCGAAAGACTGGACTAATTCCATTTTTAGTGAAGGTACACTCCTATGACACGAATGGAGGCGCCATTTCGGATCCGCCATCTTGAAATTTGTGATTTCGATACATCGACCCTTCAGAAACTTTTTGGCTTTCAAATTACACGATTGATTCCAGTTCATACGTAATAACCACCCTTCACTTTTGAAGTTTAGGCGCCATTTTTAGTCCGCCATCTTGAATTTGGCAATTTTGACCTCAAACTTGGATTCAGCGACATCGAAAACACCTAATAAGCATTTCAACTTTTAAATAACTCCACGGATCCAATTCAAACGTGGAAGCCACCGCTCACATGCGAGGGATAGTATCTAAGCTTAAACTTGGATCTTGGCCGGTATAAAAAATACGTATCGATTGTTTTCCATAACTCTAAAAATTTTCGAAGTTTCATTTAAATCGGCGAGTGACACTTCCGGAGTGTTACATGTGAGAGAAGGGAATTTGCATCCGAGAAGAAACTTTTGCCTCAATTGCTTACGTCAGGAGAGCTTCAGTGATTGAACCTCAGTGAGAACCTGTCGACTCATTGAACAAAAGCATCATATCGTGCTTCATCTGGACTCACATGCTGTGAACTTCATTTATCAGATATCGAACAATTGAAAAGTTAATCAACAGGTCTCAACTGCCCAATATGAAATAGTGCATCATGTCAATCTCCCTAGAGCTAAAGGTCTTTTACCGAGAGATACCCAGCTATTCAAGACCAGCAACGGTTCTTCCACCCTAGTTGATGTCTTGCTAGGTCAAGGATCTGAAGTTTCTCTCGTTTCAGAGGCGCTGGCTCAAAGGGCACCAACCTTCCTACTTCTACTCATGGATCAGTTTCTTGTATTCTAGTCCCATTTTTCAAAAAGTGCAGGGGAAATTGACCTTATCAGTTAGGACTACGCTTGAATGATGCAGAATTCAGAAGTAAGAGCGTTCTTGATGATACCCTAATAACACGGAACGTTTCGCGAACCTTTCTGGAACGTTACTCGGGCACCTTCGGAACATTCCAGTAGAACGTTCCCTAAGCGTGTAAAATGTCCACCACTTGGGAACGTTCCAGTTGAATGTTCCGGAAACGTTCCATTGGAACGTTTCAAGAGTAAATTGTGGTAATTGTTATTATCATGTCCCTGTGGCAAGTTCCTGGAACGTTCCCAAGCGGCGGATATTTTACACGCTCAGGGACCGTTCCGAAGGTTCCCGTGGAACGTTCCAGGTTCATTCCGTGATATTAGGGTATCATCGGCGCAGATTTTTTCCCATATCTGTTTCTTTCAAACATTCGCAAAGAAACTCTTACTGCTCCTGCTTCACAGGAGACATATTTCGGGTAGATTTCGGTAGGAGGTTAAAGATTATGGTGGTGTGACGCTGATGCCAACACTGTATAAAGTATATGTAACTGTTTTGTCGGAGAGATTGAAGAAAGAATTCGAGGAAGAAAGATAGAGCCACAAAATCAGACAGTGTTTAGAAAAGGAATGGGGGTTATGGACAACATATATGTTCTGAACTATCTAGTAAATAAGAAGATTAAAAGGGAAAAAGGGACAATGATAGCAATGTTCGTGGACTTAAAGCCCGCGTTTGACTCATTAGACATCTCCGATGAAAAACTTTCGCTGAATCCAAAATTGTGCCAGCTTTTAAATTCTATTATTTAAAATAAAAATTAACGGACTTAAATCTAATTTTTTTAAATATACAAATTTTAGATTATTTAAATTAAGGGATAATTATTTTGATTTTTTTTTCAATATGAAATTATTCCAAGTTTAACCTGTTTTTTTAAATTACTTATCTATTTATGATTTTGAATTGTATAATTTGAAACAATTTATATTTGAAACTTCGCACCGGTTTAGTTTTAGGGGAACAGTTCACTTATCGTAACTATACAACAAATGTTTTTACATTCTTATCCATAATTAGAAGGTAAGTTTTATGTGTGAAATGGCTTTCATTAATGGCTTTCATTAATTTCTTTGTAAACCATACAAGGTATGAAAAAAATTAATAGACAAATGTTGTTCATAATAGGTGTTTCAGTTAATAATGTCGACCTTTTTCGCAGAATTTGGCGGTTTGTTTACATAACAATAATTTTTGTCAAAAAGTGTATAGTCGATATTTATTGCGCACAGAATTGATTGAAAAATAAAAGCTTTCAAGTTAACAATTTATTTTTTATTTTACTTGATTAACGGCTTACACCTTGATATAATAGAAGTATAAATTGCCTTAATATATAATAATTTTATATTCATTACGAACTTATACAAATGTTTTCTAATAATTAAAACATGGCTGTAGAGTGCCATACTGAGTTATCAAGTGGATGCAACATCAGATTTAGAAACACAAAATACAAACTGAGCGTTTTTAGAAAATCCATCAATGATTGGTTAAAAATGTCCGCATCGTACGATATCTTGTTTATTGATTTAAATGATCTACAAATATTGTACAAAGTAGAATGCGAGCCATATTCGGTCTTGTACGTTGGAATTTCAAGTAGTACATTTTGTCTCAACGATTTTGTTGACGCATCAAAAGAGATGGCTTTCAGTATCCTTAGAGACTCGAAGAATAAAGCCTAAAATTTTAGTCGCTTTCATGACAATATTGACAAATTGTTTAACAAAAGTAAGCCTTCTCTCAAAGGTAACTCCTAGGTCACTAATTATTATGATTCTTTGAAGGAGAGACCTATTAATTATATATGGATGATCTATGGAGTTACTTTTCGAATGAATGAGATAACGCAACATTTGTCGATATTAAGAGACGTATCATTTTCTCGACACCACTGGCAAATATTATCCAAGAGATTCCGGGTAAATTATATTCACCTACTATTAAAAGTTTTGCAAGGGGATATTGATTAGCTACGCTGTTGACTGTGATCACACGGTTTACGTAGACATCTAGTGAGGCGGCGGGAGGAATGAACACAAAGTTAATGATATAATCCGTGTGAAATACATTAATCCTAACAAAAAACTGCTCTACCGAGCTTTGAAAAATAGACACTTGATTACAGCATAATATATTAGTTACTGCGATGAAAATTCCGCCTCCTCTATCGCATTTACTGGAATTTGGCGATCTTTCTTTTCGAAAAATATTTTATTTATTTAGGCCTAATTCAGCATCGCCTATTCCTAGATGTAGCCAAGTTTCCGTTAATATAATAATATCCCACGATGTTGAGGAGACTGATGTAGCATATCCTGGTACTCTTAATTTGGTACGTAAGCTCCTTACCTTTTGATAATAGACAGAGATTTCTGCTTGTGGAGATGAAGTAGGGGCACCTGCTGGGACTTCCTTCAGTTTTTTTGTTGAGATCCGATATCAATTGTCCTTGAAGTCCTATGGAAGAATCTGATAGATTTATTGGTTTCCTCTTGATCATGCAGATCTTGTAATTCTATCCTCAGTTGTTTAGAAAATTCCTTTGCATTAAGGTGTGATCAGCGTGAATGGTATAAGGGTTCTCATATATCGATTTTAGGCGCAGGAGCTTCATGGAAGACCTTGGGTCTTTAAAGACAACTTTGATTGCTCGACACTTTACGTCAGATTTCTTGCCCACCCTGTATATTTTTAGTCCGTCTAATCACATCTCGGCTTTTTGAAAAATATCCTGTAGATTAGATTTATCCTCAGCGATTATCGATTCTGGAGTAGTAGCCAGGGATTCTGTTATTCCAAGGAAGATTATGTTTCTGGCTTTTAGTTGGCGTCCGAGGACTTCCGCTACTACATCGTGAGGGTCGTGTGTAGAATTCGAGTTTTAAATGTTAGTGAGAGTTGCCTCGACATTGTCAAGCCTTGTTTTGATGTTTGCCTTGATATTTCGGTGGCTTGTTGACGTTCTGAAACAGCGTCTATTTTCTGGAAATTTCTTGGATAGATGCGTTAAAGTCATTTTTATTCTTCGTGAATTCTACCTTTATAGCTTCAAGATTTTCCTCAATTAATTTGGTCATAATAGCCTCCATTGATTTACTGAGTGTATCTATAATTGGAGAGTTAGGTCTGGACGAGCAGCATTTTGATATTACTCTTTCAGGACTAATTTTATATCTTGTTGCACACCTTTCGTGAAAGAGTTTACCGCAGCCAGTACATCTAACATCTGTGCGTGGAACACCTCTGAAGTTTGGACAGGTATGACCTTCGCCCGCGTTCTCAACAGATAGTGATATTTGTTTTGAATTAGACTCGCGAATCCACTCAAAATCACAACATTTTTCCACTGGTAAACTAGATGGAGAATAATTATTCGGTAGGTAGTGCACCACACTTTCTTAAAAACTCAATATTTTAGATATAGGTGAAGAAATATTGACACAGGAGTTTAAAAACGTTGAGAATATCATAGCTGGCACAATATAATAAGCACTAACAGTACAGCAATCTTGAGTCACTTTTCTTTTCAAACAAAAACACAACTTCTTTTCTATTTAATGTAACTTTGGCAAGTTTTATTTTGAGCATTTTGTAATTTAAAAGCATTTAGTTTTTATTTGTGAATTTTCCTCATTGTAAAATCATTTAATTTTTAATTGAATCAATTCTGAAGGTTTGAATTCAAATTTGAATATCTGTTTCCTGAATTTTTGTAATTTAGAGGACATTAAGTTTTAAAATCATTCAATTTTTCATACTTTCTATTATTAAAAATTTGAAATAAGTGTGAGCTATTAAGCATTTATTTTGAAAATAGTTCAATTTCGGATTTATTATTACTAAATTGTTAATTTGAAATCTCTTATTCTGATAATATTTTATTTTTAAGGTAGTAGTGTTATAAGTCAGATCTCTGGAATAAATAGTGTTTCTATTTCCTATTTTATTTTAATCATTTTTTGTACTAATTGCTTCTTTGAGCATTTGATGGCTTCTCAGTGGAAACATTGGACATTGGACGCTGCTTGGACGTTTTTTGGCCTGCCTTAGAACGTTTTTATGGACGTTCTAAAAACGTCTTTTCAACCTTACGTCCTGAAAACGTCTTTAGGATATTCTAAAAACATTTTTAAATTTCGTGATTGCTTGGTTTTTTTGTTGGAAATATTCTCTACCACTCTACTTTTTCAAATATTGAAATTCTATTTTTCTCTGGTTGAAATAATTTTCTCTGAGAAATCGTTTTCTTAAACAACTAACTATGATCAAAGATTATTTATATGTTTCAAAAATTGGAATAAGATTTTCTGGCAATATTTTGCCCCAAAAGAGGCACATAATGCATTTCAAATCCATCCATCTAAGCTGGAACTCTTTTATATGATTTATTTAGAAATTGTCGAGTTTTTTATCGTACGTATACATTTCTTAAAGTTTGAAAGTGCTCAAATTTATATTGCACTCTATTAAAATTTTTCCAAATTCGATATTGTACAGTTCCAGGCTATCTTGCTGAAAAACGATGGATTTGTTTACACATTCTGATATGAGATTTTGTTATGAGTCACTTACTGTGTATGCTTTTGAGTACACCCGTCAGTTAGTCTTTTTCTTGCCTTGGTAGAAAAAACATCATTGAATAAAGCTTAGCTTAAAACCGTATTTAAGTTTTTATATTATTTCATTCAAATACCGTATTCCAAGTCCTTTCTTTGGATTTTTAATTGAGCCTTCATTGCCTGGATATTGACCAACTCCTGCTCATGTCTTGCCTTCATTGACAGGATATTCGCTAAGTCCTGCTCATGTATTGCCTTCATTGGCCGGATATTTACAAAGTCTTGCTAATGTCTTTAGTTCAGTGGCCGGATATTGACTAAGTCCTAAACATATCTTGCATTCCTTGGCTGGATATTGACTCACTCTTGCTAAAGTATTTCCTACATTGCCGGATACTTACTAAGTCCTGCTCATGTCTTGACTTCATTTGCCGTATATTTACTAAGTCTGCCCATGTCCTGCATTCATTAGCCGGATATTGAATAAGTCCTGCTCACGTCTTGTCTTCATTGCCCGGATATTGAATACGTGCTGCTCATGTCTTTCCTTTATTGACCGGATATTGACTAGGTGCAGCACATGCCTTGCATTCATTGGCTGGATATTGACTAACTCTTGTAAATAGCCTGCCTTCATTGACCGAATATTTACTAAGTCCTGCTCATGTCTTCCCTTCATTAGCCGGATATTTACTAAGGCCTGCTGATGTCATCACTTCATAAGCTGGACATTTACTAAGTCCAATGAGTCTCTTGACTTCATGGCCGGATATTTACTAAGTCCTGACCATGTCTTGCCTTTATTGGCCGGATATTGAATACGTGCTGCTCATGTCTTGCCTTTTTGGCCGGATATTGACTAAGTATTGCACATGTATTGCCTTGATTGGCTGCGTATTAAATAACTCTTGCTCATGTCTTGCCTTCATCTGACGGATATTGAATAAGTGCTGGGCTTTTCTTGCTTTCATTGGCTGGATCTTGAATAAGTCCTGCTCATGTCATACCTTCATTAGCCGGATATTGACTAAGTCCTGCTCCTGTCTTTCCTTCATTGGACGGATATTGACTACCGCTTGGTCATGTCTTGCCTTCATTGGCAGGATATTGACTAGGTTTAGCACATGCCTTGCATTCATTGTCTAGATATTGACTAACTCTTACTAACGGCCTGACTTCATTGGCCAGATGTTGAATACGTGCTGCTCACGTCTTGCCTTTATTGGTCGGATATTGACTAAGTGCAGCACATGCCTTTTATCCATTGGCTGGATATTGAATAACTCTTGCTAATGGCTTGCCTTCATTGGCTGGATATTTATTCAGTCCTGCTCATGTCTTGCCTTCATGAGCCGAATGTATACTAAGACATTCCCATTTTAAATTTATCAAAATCTCGATAAAAAGACATTGAAAGCTCTAAAATCCCTTATAATCATTGAAATCATCGGAAATATTATAAAATAATCTATAATCTTTTATAATATTATATTATAATATTATATTATGAAAGTAGGGATGCATTATGCATTATTATGCATTCATTGGCTGGATATTGACTAACTCTTGCTTCTCTCCTGCCACCATTGGCCGGATATATACTAAGTCCTGACCATGTCTTTCCTTCATTAGCCGGACATTTAATAAGTCCTACTCAAGTCAGATCATTACTAATTTCCGCTTATGTCATGCCTTCATCGACCATATATTGAATAAGTGCTGCTCATGCTTTGAACGGATATTTACTAAGTCCTGCTCATGTGCTGCCTCCATTAGCCGGATATTTATTAAGTCCTGCACACGCCTTGCCTTCATTCGCTAGATATTGACTAATTACTGCTTATGTCTTGTCTTCATTGGCCGGATTTTGAATAAGTTCTGCTCATGTCTTGCCTTCATTGGTCGGATATTGAATAAGTGCTTCTCATATCTTTCCTTTATGGGCCGGATATTAATTAGGTGCAGCACATGCCTTGCCATCAGTGTCTGGATATTAACCAACTCTTGCTAATGGCCTGCCTTCATTGGCTGGATATTTTTTAAGTTCCGCTCACGTGTTTCCTTCAGTGTACGGATATTTACTAAGTCCTGCACATGTCCTGTCTTCATTGGCTGGATATTGACTAAGTCCTGCTCATGTCTTGCATTCATTGGCTGGATCCGCAAATTTACTAAGTCCTGCTCACGTCATGCCTTCATTAGGTGGACATTTACTAAGTCCTGCTAATGACCTGCCTTCATGGGTCAAATATTTACTAAATCCTGCTCATGCGTTGCCTTCATTGGCCGGATATTTACTAAGTCCTGCACATGTCCTGCCTTCATATGCTGGATATTGACTAAGTCCTGATCATGTCTTGCCTTCATTGGCCGGATACTGAATAAGTGCTGCTCATGTCTTGCCGCCATTGGTCGGATATTGACTAAGTCCTGCTCATGTCTTTCATTCATTGCCTGAGTATTAACTGCCTCTTGCTAATGTTTTGCCTTCTTAGGCCAGATATTTATTAAGTCCTTCTCATGTCTTGTCTTCAGTGGCCGGATATTTACTAAGTCCTGCTAACGTCTTACCTTCAGTAGCCGGATATTTACTAAGTATTGCTCATGTATTGCATTCATTGGCTGAATATTGACTGCCTCTCGATAATGTTTTGCCTTCTTACGCCGGATATTTATTAAGTCCTTCTCATGTCTTGCCTTCATTGGCCCTATATTGACTAAGTCCTGCTCATGTCTTGCCTTCATTAGCCGGATATTTTCTAGGTCCTGCTCATGTCTTGCCTTCGTTGATCGGATACTGACTGACTTCTTCTAATGTTTTGCCTTCATTGGCCAGATATTTACTAAGTCCTGCTTTTTGTATCGATAGGAATAAAAAAATTTGAAGCATGAAAGAAATTAAATTAAATTCAAATTAAAAAGGTTTAAAGAATTCAAACAATTCAAAAGCTTTTCAAATAATTTGAAGAATTCGCAAGAATTCAATTGAATTCCGAAGCATTCAATAGAATTCGAAAAAATTCTAAATGATTCCGAAGATTCAAAGGGATTTAAAGGAATTAAAGAAATGGAAATATATTCAAACAATTCAATACAATTTATAAGAATTTAAACAATTCACAAGAATTAAGAAGTATTCAAAGAGTCATAAAACCCTATGTTCTACACTTTAATCAATGGAAAGCTAGAGAGTGGATGAGGGCGGTTGCTTTTCCTTCATGAGTAAAAATAAATAATATAGTTTTTGTAAATAAATAAAAAGAATTTGAAGAATGTAAATTATAAATTTACTTTTGAATACTTCATTTTTTTAAAGTAATAAGTGATTTTTTATTTGCCAGTTGATGAATTTTAAACGGATTCAAAAGAATTAAGAGGATTCATAAGTATTCAAAACAATTCAAAGAATCCGAGTGCATTCAAATAATTCAAACGAAATTTCCTTAATTTTAAGTTTTTATTATTAATGTTAAGTATTACTTAATTTCTGAATCCAAAGGTTTATAAAAATTCAAAGAATTTAAAATATGTCACAGAGTCCGAATGTATTCAAAAAATTCAATTGAAATCTTCCTAATTTTAAGTTTTTAATATTAATATTAAGCAATACTTAATTTTTAAGTTCAAAGGTTCCTAAAAATTTGGAGCACGAAAAAAATGCAACAGATTGCAAAGAATCATAAAGATTACACAGAATTCAGACTAGATGCAGAAAATAGGGGGAAAACTAGTGATATTTTGGACATAGTTTGAAATATCAGTATACGTAAGTATACGGAAGTATACTACTCGTAAAGGCCAAATTCGTACACAACAATTCCCCGGTGTGTTTTCCGTTTCCCCTAGCTACGTTAAATCTAGGAAAATTGAAGGTGTTGCTCATGTTATACAGAGCTATATGGCAAAAATAACAAAAATGTTATATTCTTTGTAGTTTTGCGCTCTCAATCTGAATTTCACCACCAAATTTGTCGGGCTTGTACCATTTTCTCCCTAGATGCTAAAGGAGGGAAAAACCTACGGATTTTTTTGACACACAGGCCCACAAAAAAAGTTGTCTGCACGAGATAAGTGACTAGGTTATATTCCTGTATTTTGAGCAGCTTAATTCGAATCTGGCCTCAGAACTTCTTGTACATGTTACAGTTTTCCCGTAGATGCACGAAATAACGGAAAATCTCGGGTTATTCTGCACTTTGTTTTGATAATACCAGTACACGAAAATAGACACATGGATGTTATATTCTAAAAGGCCTGAGCACAATTGAGACCCGAACCCGAAACCTGAACTCGAACGCGTTCAGGTTCGAGTTTTCATTGTGCGTTACTTCAGGTTCAGTTCTAAAGTTTCCAAACCAAAATATAAATAAAGAGATCACTATCATCCATTTCTCATGTATGTTTCGATTGTATATCCTATATTGGAAAAAATA